>JALPQI010013507.1:0-28861 GCA_025490895.1 Thaumatotibia leucotreta | reverse complement strand
CGAGTTGGCAGGCAGCCGGGCACTTTGGGACCTCGTGCCAAAGACAATAGCACCGAGCCAGACAAATAATGAGTTAGGTTATAATAACAACACATTATGTCATTTGTCACATGTACCTATATAATATTTATGGCGTTAACAATGGAACATCGTTTCGTAGAGCCTGAAATTAGGTACAGTCAACAAAAAATGTGGTTTACCACTTTTCTATTTTGTCACCACTGAATAGAGTCGAAAAATGGTAAACCACATTTTTTGTTGACTGGCATTTCACTAAAATTGAAGAGAATATGTTTTTTGTGTTACTTAAGAGAATATTGTAATATGTTTTTACAATTACTTAAGTAGATTACATTTTTGTAATTTACAAACACGAACAACAGCGCAGCAACAGTGTAGGTACTATAATCGTACTGTTCGTATTTTTTTAACATAGGTACTGTTTTGTGTGTAGATGTACCTGTACCTACCTAAATAAGATTATAATTAGCAATAAAATAACCTGTTCCACGGTAAACCCACATTAACAACAATATATAGGACACACGCCATATATGCATAAATTATCGGAAGATACAAAATTCGGCTCTAGTAGAAATCCTCTTCAAGAACTCCTTACAAAAGCCAATGAAATGGTCGAATGTGTAATAAATATGTAGCTTCTTTATAAAAACTCATAACTGTACACTTCTAGTCAGCATCATATTGTAGTCTAAGATATTCGCTCTAATACCTATATGTTGCCATGGTTATGACCACTATGTATTGCATCTATGTTTATGATAGCGAAAGTACATTATTTGTAAGGTATAATACAAAGTAATGATTATATTATGTTTCATTCCATTAATTTTATAATTGTGTTGCTAGCAATGAACATCGGATGTAGGAAGGCCAGATTTCACAATGGTTCCATGAAATGTTATTTTATCTGATTTTGTGAGCACGTACACCTTATATTCCTTGTATCCACGTTAGTTTAACTAACTTTATTTACTGATGGTACGAGTACATAATATTTTTAAGATTTATGTCTCTGTCACACTTGTGAATTCGTACGTTAGTGTGACAGGGAGGCAAGCGCAACACGTCGATCATGGTTCGTGGTAAGCCAACATATCATTTTGGCGTCTAAGGACGAGGAGAGCCAACCTCAAATGATGGGAACTGGCAAAGGAGAAGAGACCTAATTTAAAAGGACTCACAGTACACACTTATAGGTTGTTTTAAAATTATGATTAATTTTACTTACTCAACATACCTAATCATTTAATCGTAATAAATTATACTAAACCCACCCAATTTAGGAATTCCAATAAAAATAATTTAAAACTATCATTTTGATACCTAGATAAATAATGACAGTTAAATTTGCACAATTAATAAGTGAACATGCTAGAAATTGGTCACTTAAATTATGTACACACTTGCGTGGAGTTTCCCACTTTAGCTTCAAATTCGACTAAAGTTTTTACTTTCCCTTTTCCTGTTTTCTTTCTTTGTATTTTTTTGGGCTTCGCTGTGTCATACAAGCCTAAAAATATAATTAGATACAGTAAGTATAGTTATATCAGTTATTAATCGCACTACATTTTGAGAACCTATCCATACTAATATAGGTTCTCAAAATGTAATGCGAGTAATAATCTATATATGTAAACGGCAATGTCCTGACTGACTGACTGACTGACTGACTTAAATCAACGCACAGCCCAAACCGCTGGTCCTAGAGAGTTCAAACTTGGCATTTAGATTCTTTATAATGCCTAGAGGCGCACTAAGGACGGATTTTTGAAAAGTCCTCCCTTAAAGGGGTTAAATGGGGGGTTAAAGTTTGTATGGGGAAACAAGACTTCACAAGAATGTTTTTAATAATAAATAAGTAAACACGTATTTCAGGTTTTTTGAAAATTCATTCCCTATTGGGGTTAAATGGAGGGTTAAAGTTTGTATGTGGAAATAAGATTAGTTGGGCTATTTTATTCGAAACTTCACATGAATGTTTTTAACAATAAATAAGTAGACACGTGATTCAGGTTTTTTGAAAATTCATTCCCTATTGGGGTTAAATGAAGGGTTAAAGTTTGTATAAGGAAATAAGATTAGTTGGGCTATTTTATTCGAAACTTCACATGAATGTTTTTAACAATAAATAAGTAAACACGTGTTTCAGGTTTTTTGAAAATTCATTCCCTATGGGGGTTAAACGGAGGATTAAAATTTGTATGGGGCAATAAGATTAGTTGGGCTATTTTATTCGAAACTACACAGGAATGTTTTTAATAATAAATAAGTGAACACGTGTTTCAGGTTTTTTGAAAATTCATTCCCTATGGGGGTTAAATGGAGGGTTAAAGTTTGTATGGGGAAATAAGATTAGTTGGGCTATTTTATTCGAAACTTGACATGGCTGCTTTTAACAATAAATAAGTAAACACGTGTTTCAGGTTTTTTGAAAATTCATTCCCTATGGGGGTTAAATGGAGGGTTAAAGTTTGTATGGGGAAATAAGATTAGTTGGGCTATTTTATTCGAAACTTCACATGAATGTTTTTAACAATAAATAAGTAAACACGTGTTTCAGGTTTTTTGAAAATTCATTCCCTATGGGGGTTAAATGGAGGGTTACAGTTTGTATGGGGAAATAAGATTAGTTGGGCAATTTATCCGAAACTTCACAGTAATGTTTTTAATAATAAATAAGTAAACACGTGTTTCAGGTATTTTGAAAATTCATTCCCTATGGGGGTTAAATGGAGGGTTAAAATTTGTATGGGGAAATAAGATTAGTAGGGCTATTTTATTCGAAACTTCACATGAATGTTTTTAACAATAAATAAGTAAACACGTGTTTCAGGTTTTTTGAAAATACATTCCCTATGGGGGTTAAATGGAAGGTTAAAGTTTGTAAGGAGGAACCAGATTCGTTGGGCTATTTAATTCAAAACATCAGAAGTGTTGTTGCCAATGAAGAAGTAGGTACTTATCTACATACCTCTACCATGTTATATAGTACGAGTATTTTACCTCGAGTACCTATTTGTATTTTAAAACAATACTCCTAAGGGGGTAAAAATGGGGTTGAAAGTTTGTATGAAAAAAAGTTTAGTTTTAGATTAAGAAATTTCATATTGCGTAAACTAATTTAGAATAAGAATCTAAGAAAAGTTATTCCAGACTTTTTTCAAAATTCACCTCCTAAAGGGTTGAAATGGGGCTCCAAAGTTTGTATGGTGAAACAAGATTAGTTGGACTATTTTATCCGAAACTTCGCAGGAGTATTCTGTAAATTAAATGAGAACATAAATAATTATCCTTTATTTAAAATTTTCGAAAAACAAACAAATATTTAAAGGTTAATTATTTATGTTTACTTCTGGTTCTAGAGATTCCAAATTTAGCACGTAGGTTCCTTTAAGGGTGTAAGGGTGGTTTAAAAAAATTTAAGTCAAAATCCACACCCTAAGGGGTGCAATGATGGGGGTCCAGAGTTTGTATGGGAAAACTTGATTATTTAAACTATTTTATCCGAAACTTTACAGGAGTATTCCTAAACATAAAAAGATAAAGATGTGTTTTAGGTTTTTGAGAATTCAACCTCGAAAGGGGTGAAATGGTTAAACAGTAAAAAAACATCATGGATATCGTTTCTATGGTTTATCGAGTCACTGTGGTGGGAGTCCTGATTGACTGTCTCATCACCGGTTAAATGTTTTGGCTTGACTATTCCAGCATAAGAGAAAAGGACGAAGCCTGTGGCGGATTACATTATTGTTTTGTAGGAGGGTGAATATCTGAGAATTTCAACCGCCTAATTTTGGTGGCATCATTTTTGCCGAAGTTTCTAAATGTCTCAATATTATACTTCGCCATTTGTATAAGGTATCGTACCTCCTTAAAATGACAAAGTAGCACATTGTAACGGATAGAAACTTCGACAAAAATTATGGGTTATTCCCACCTGTTACCACCAACTTGACAGCAGTGGTAACAACTGGGAATATTTTTCCCACCTGTTACCACTGGGAACAACTGGGAATTAAAATTCCCAACTGTTACCACTACGTTAATATTTAGTAGTCCTATTGCAATAGGATACCATAAATTTTGTTATACAATGGTAACAATTTCCAGAGACTATAATTAATTATTATAAAATGTTATACGACAAATAAAGACGAATTACACTGAGTTTTTATTCAAAACAAGAATATTTCAATAGGTATTTCAGTTTTCGTGTAAGTACCTAAAACCTTGTAGAAGTTATAATAATCTTAAAAAAGGATTGAGATTCGTAATCACTAATCAGTTAAAACAACACGATGAAAAATGAAAGTTATCCCTTCTACGAGCCGGTCACCCGTCATCCCTTTTTACCTGCCCCTGTGATAATCAAGTCGGTAGTTCTTAATATTTTTGGTTCAGATTCAGAGTAGGTAAGGTAATACTGACAAAATATTTAAAAAAAAAGTTTAAAAAATATTTACAAAATGTATTAATTTTTAGTAAAATTCGACGGTCAATAAGATATTTTATAAATAAAGATATTTTATATTCATAAAATTAGCTCCTTATTAATAACTGGCAAAGTATTTTGTGTATATTCTATTAAAAACAAGCACATTACTAGTAAAGTACTTGGTGGTAACAACTGGGATTTATTTTTCCCAGTAGTTACCACTAAAGTGATTGGTGGTAACTACTGGGAATTCTTTTTCCCAGTAGTTACCACCAAGTACTCTGGTGGTAACAGGTGGGAAAAAAATTCCCAGTTGTTACCACTGGTGTCAAGTTGGTGGTAACAGGTGGGAATAACCCAAAATTATGCTACCAAAAAAAGGCGGTTGAAAGGCTTAGATATACACCCAGGAAATGACGATGCCTGCGTTGCTAATTTTAATTCGTGTAGTTTATATGCAATTAAGTATTTAATTATATCATACTAATATGCTGTTCAATGAAACAGACTTCAGACAGAATGTAATAAGGTAAGATTCTACTTCGGTTTAGGAAAGGTAAGAACTGCGATCCCACACAGAAACGAACGGCTATCAAAGTAGGTTTTGGGTTAGGTTAGAACTGCGACCCCACATAGAAACGAACGACTATTAAAGGAGGTTCAGGTTTGGTTTTTACATTTTTTTTCATAGTAGTCCAAAATCTACGCGTGCGAAGCCGCGGGCAAAAGCTAGTATAATATATATGTAAGTTGTGTTTGCCTATAATTGGGTGAATATTCGAAAATTATCCCTGTATCCAAGTGTAAAGTGTATTGGCTATAAGCATTGCACCTGTTGGCAAAGCTTAATAAATAATTAAATAAATAATATAGCTCGTAGCTGTATATAATTTCTTGCTTTAAAGGACAATTTTACTACCTACTTGATGCCATGATTTTGCGATTGCACAGAGAAGACGGTTTAACTGATTAATATGGGCAGCGTAACACAAGAATGAATAATAATGTCTAATACTGAAAATAAATTCGAGTCTTCTTCTTTTTAACTCGTGACATTGCAAGCATTTTGCAGATTTTGTAAAAGGCTCGCATAATCTGTTCCTTAGAACCCTTTTCAATTCCTTACAATTATTGTACTTGAAATTGAAAATTTCAAGTACAATATTAGGTACTTACACCTAGAGCTATATATATGTATAAAAAATCTTCAATTCCAAAATTTTCCTGCAGATCTTTTAATAAACACATATCTTTGATATATCAGAGCCTCAAAACATTTTTTATTTTATTTTGACAGTGTCATCTTTTCATTTGTGAATATCGCGAAAATAACTATTAGGATAAAATAATATCACCATAGTTTACGCGATTAAGACCCAAGACATTTGTCTTTAAAATATGAGTGATAATCGTGAAAGTTTAAATCAATATATAATAATACCACTTCAATAATTCGGTACTGAAACGATACGACCAACGATTACATATTATGGGGTTCCGCGGGAAACCGTCTTGTCAGTTCACACATAATTTAAAAAAATCTTGGGTACGGTGACACCTGTCATTTCAATATAATTTATAACTTCATTCAAGCTTTTAGTTGTAATTGTAAAAAATATTCAAATTACAGGCTTAACCTCACCTAATTATAACAATTATAACGACACTTTAATATTGCGGGTTCAATATAGGACGATCACATCACTAGATCAGTGATGTCACGACCTATCAGAATGAAATGTTGAATTAATTCCTATACCTGTGAGCGTTGTGGAAGGACACGACGTGCCTTGGCGATGACGTAGTCCTCAACAGATCGAGAACATTTATGCACCTTAATTATTATTTATAAAACGCTTTAACAGTAACTAAAGAGCATCTTGCATTCACAGCCACCGTTTAGCGTTAGTTATATAGCTATTCAAAAAGGTCTGACCATTCTAAAGTGCCGTTAAAACTCATTTGTCCTTATCCGTAACTTTGCATTTATGTTTGTTAGAAAGGGACAAAATTTTGCAAAGGCATTTTAAGTTTATGAATATGGGGGTTATTAGCGTGGCTTGGAGTCGAGCTCGGGTGTTATAAAAGTCGTTGTGCCAACCACGACAACGGTTTCAACTTTAATTGGTCTTACTGCAAACATTTCGCTGTAATTCAAATAAAGAGATGCTAACATTTCTTTAGAATGACAGACAGAAGACAAACATTTCGCTCGTTTGTGAATCTGAGAATGAACCATTGTTTTCGTAGGCATTAAGCTAGGCTTAAGAGAGAAGAAAGAACTAACAGGTATATCTGAATAGAGATATATTATACTTAGGTACAAGGTCCATTTCATATAAATTGAAAGAATGATACCTATCATAATTATTATATTATTATAAACAAACTCATCATGACATATACATGACATATATCTACGCTCCATGCATACAACACATAGTTAACCTAGGCACAGTACCTATAATATAATGTATAATAAATAGGTAGTCCTAACACCTAGGTATTCTGGGTAAGTTATAGGTACGTACGTACACTATGTATATTAATTGACGTGCAATAAAGAATAGTATATATTACACAGATTATATAGTGATGTATCTTATTAGGTACCATTGTGGTATCCACCCGAAGATTCACGAAATTATTATGCGATACGAAATTATTCATAGCGCGTCACATGTCGTTTCTTAGAAGAAGTGGTGTTCCGAAATGTTATAATTACAATTACGACTCGACTTCAACCTTCGCCTTCATCGCATATGCCTTCGCATGTGTGCGACAGCGATGCAATATGAAATATCGAATGGAGATCATATTTTATTCTGGAATACGTCCATCTGATGAGAGTGCTGGCGTAAAAAAACAGGCGGGGTCGGCTGATTCATTCGAGCGCATCGTCGATCGACGCTCCGCTTGTCTGTAGCCGTACCATGAGCTGCCTTCGCGGGCTTACTTTATATGGATCCCACTCATACTCGCGTATTGGTGCGAGCGAGCTGGATAGAAAGTAGTCCGCGTTAATAACGCGGCGGCAGCTCATGGTAAGCATACTGATTTACGATGCATTCGTAGACTGGTTTTGTTACAGAAGACGCATCTTGGTAACTTATCACATTGTTAAGATTAAGACTCAGACTATGGACTGAGTTACTGAGTGCTACCAGACTTATTAGGTGGATAAATCAGGTACCCTCAGTTCTAGGGAATATAAATAATTTCTTGCCGCAACTTACTCGTACTTGTACCTACGTAATTACAAACACAATAAATATTACTTACAATGAAGTGATAAACAATCATTATTTTACTCCTAGAAAAGTTCTAAAACAACAACATTTTGTAATGAATTCATATTTTAAATCGTTGTGTCGTTGTTGTTTTAAAGGAGCGAATTGGCTTAATTGTTAGTATATTCAGTAGGCATAGGCACGTCAAAATTTTATCTCTAACATCCATCTATTAAACCGCAACTCAATTTAGTAAACAGAAATGCAAGTAGAATGTAATCAAGTTAATAATGTCATGGTGGCATTAAAAAAAATTGTATAATGTAAATCTTTAAAATAATGCAAAGCATTACATCGCGGTTAAATAGATTCAAGAGAAAGGTTTTAGTATCAGTGTTGTTTTGTCGTGCGAAGACAAGGCGGGTCGCTAATAAATACTTAATACGATTAACATGAAATAAGCGAGGGGCTTGATACTCTTGATCGCAATTTGTGTTATTGCTGGTTGACCACCAGGAATATACCTAATATTTCCTTGAGTATTGTCAGGTAAGTATCATTCATACTACTTACTTTATATTATACTGAAAAATGAAGATTTGAGAGAAATTGAAAACGACACCAATCTGTCGTTATTGCAAACGCATTGTAGATAGAATTAGAATGGTATTACAAAATGAAGGGTCCACGGAAAGAACATGTCTAATCCTTATGAAAATCAGGGTAAAATTGTACCTTGTTCCTTTAAAACTAAGGTTGTTTTTCCTTCTGAAATTGGAATTGGTTAGACATGTTTTTGCCGTGGACCCTTCAAATGTTGATTTCGCTTTTTATTCCTCCGTTGTATTAGAAGGGCGGTCAAGGAGTGTTAAGTTATGGATATTAAAGTTATATTATTGCTTTCTGACTACTGTAGAAACTACGGTAGTAATTATTGACAAACCAGCCACCGTGGAATCTAGTTCATGCAATATTTATTAAGGAAAGTAAAATCCACATTGCGTCAGTTTTCCCTATTTTAATGTGGCTGGTACACTTGACATGATGCACGCGAATAGGTACTTATGTAGGAATACCTCTACTTTTACTAATATTTTACCTTATTATGTTTCATAAAATGTGTATTGTATGTATTTAGGTAGGTACGTGTACGATAAGAGCGTGTCCGATAAAAGTAATTCGGTGTCGAGGGACTTGACTTGACGGCAGTGGTATTTGTTTGCAAAATTCATGAATAATGTATCTATATCTACATACATATACACTATAATAATTTCATAATGTTTTGGTTAGCTCTCTTATTTTTATTTCATATCCAAAGTTCAACAGGATTTGATATTCTAACTCACTTGTGTCACTCGTCATAATTCACGTAGTAGTGATTTTAGTATTACCTATACAATTGTTTCCTTTGGAAAAGTTTGCTGACTCAAATCCTAATCCTCCCTGCGCCAACTGAAAAGTTAAGTTTAAAAATTGGCCTTTTTATAGCTAGAAGCTACAAATGACAGGAGGTCGATTAACTGAATTAGGGATTCAAAAAAGGAATATTACTCGTGATGTTTCTAATCACAACTTCGGTTTCGAATAGAAAGATATTAACTTTATAGTTAAATAAATGGTACAAGTAAAAAAATGAACGCAAGTAAAACTACTGTAATTAGAACTCCACTTTCAGATTATTCATATATTTTCAATCGCACAATCAGACACGATTTTCTCGTCACAATATCGGAATGTGGTCAATTCAATCACATCGTCCCGCATTTAAAACAGTGATCACGCAACACAAATAATATATTACTTTCGTATCAGAACCATTACCCTGGAAGTACTGTCACTCGCGTGTGGAAACATTAATCAAACCTTGATAACAACTCCAGTAATATCGCCACAGTAAATCACTCTTTTGTACCGCGATTGTGAATATTATGATTATTAATTTGTAATAACTTTCACTGTAATTGTGAATTATTTGTATTGGACTTGGGTGCAGGAAGCTATACGTGACCAACTACATGCACACAGTAACGAATGGATTGATTCAGGATTGATAACGATATCGTGAACAGTCCGGCATAGTTGTTTTACGAATTCGTCTTTGTTTGGCTATATTAGAGTAACTAAAAATAATCCTGCTAGCATTTTAGCATGTAAAGGAATACACTCTCAATTGTAACTGAATAAAAGTGAAGTACTTTTTGTTCTTAGTTTTTTAATACACCTCACGCTAGCAGCGATATACTTAATCGTGTTTTTGGATACTAAATAATAATATACAGGGTGGTCCAAACCTTGACGTCAAAAAATTTTTTTTAGATTCCTCACGTCATGAGCTATCAAAATATAACCCCATGTATGTTAGCCGATTTTTTGTAGTTTTCGAGTTATGAATCTTTGAAAAAATTTTTTTGAGAAATTTTGGAATGAAGATATTTATTAATAAAAAAAAACTGTTAGGTTTTTTAACTAGTTTCTTTTTGTAAAAGTATTACTGCAAATAAAGCATTTACTGACAAAAAATTAGCGTCCTCACTTTGATACAAGTAGGATAAAAAACTACAAAATTCAAAATTTAACGCTAAAACGCATCAAAATAGCATTAATGTACGTAAATAAAAAAAATAAAACATATCCCAAGGATTTTTGGTAATGTAAAGACTGCCCTAGACCTTAAACCTTCGTAAAAGCAAAAATAAAGTGATACTTAATAATGAGGATTTTTCGGAGTAGTCGGTCAAATAAAATAAAAAAAAACTTCAAAATTTTTAATTTAAAAATAAAGTGAAATTTCGTCTCTTTTGTTGTTCTTATCAATAAACAAAGACAGAAAATACCACGAAAACTCAATTTGTGTAGTTATCAAGTCAGTTTTTACTACTTTAAAATTTTAAGCTTTTTTAAGTTTATTTGATCGACTACTCCGAAAAATCCTCATTGTTAAGTATCACTTTTTTTTTGCTTTTACGAAGGTTTAAGGTCTAGGGCAGTCTTTACATTACCAAAAATCCTTGGGATATGTTTTATTTTTTCTATTTACGTACATTAATGATATTTTGATGCATTTTTAACGTAAAATTTTGAATTTGGTATTTTTTATCCTACTTGTATCAAAGTGAGGACGCTAATTTTTTTGTCAGTAAATGCTTTATTTGTAGTAATACCCTTACAAAAAGAAAATATTTAAAAAACCCAATAGTTTATTTTTAACAATAAATTTCTTCATTCCAGAATTTCTCAAAAAATTTTTTTCAAAAATTCATAACTCGAAAACTACAAAAAATCGGCTAACATACATGGGGGTATATTCTGATAGCCCATGACGTAGGGAACCTAAAAAAAATTTTTTGACGTCAAGGTTT
Organism: Thaumatotibia leucotreta; assembly: GCA_025490895.1. Lineage (NCBI taxonomy): Eukaryota > Metazoa > Arthropoda > Insecta > Lepidoptera > Tortricidae > Thaumatotibia > Thaumatotibia leucotreta. The sequence goes on along the minus strand of JALPQI010013507.1, from coordinate 17,810 downwards.
GGACCACCCTGTATATGTATCAAAACCATTTTATTTTAATATCAATAGTTCATATTATCTTAACATTTTATATGCGTTGATTCATTATTAACGCTTTTCACTTTCAAATCTATACCGGGCTCTTAATCTGAGTTGGTAATTGAGTTAAGTTAGATTTTACATAGTATTAATAACAGAGTATAATATGTTTTTTTTAATCAAACTACCTTTGTTGTTGAATCCATTATCCACGCATAAACATTTTAAATGAGCTCTGATAATTTAAATAAATAAATATCTTGGGACATCTTACACAAATCGACCTAGTCCCACGGTAAGCTCAATTAAGGCTTGTGATGTGGTTACCAGGCGACGATATACATAATAGATAGATACATTTTGATACTTAAATACATACACAGCGACGATCAAGGAACAAATATTTGTGATAAATAAATACACAAATAATGCCCTCACCGGGATTCGAACCCGGAACCTCCAGCATCGTAGGCAGGGTAACTACCAACTAAGGCTACGGAGGCTGACATTTATGTACCTAGGTAGTCAAATTGGGTAACAGAAACATTTCACATTGGTGCGAATTTTTGCTTAGTAAATGTAAGAATTGTTTCAGTCGTTTCACTTACCCGACTTGACTATATTATGGCTTTCATATTCCTACCTAAGATCTGAAATCGAATTGGAGATCAAAAATGTAAACAAATGGGATACCACCACAAAAAACTACTCGCGAGAGGTGGGTAATCAAAATCATTGAAATACTTATTTAAAAAATTCGTATTTACAGTCACTGACTGTACGTATATTTTTTAATTATGCTAATAATTTGTAATATAAAACATTATATTTTTAATAACGTCTTAATAAAATGTAAGGTGTTTAATTTATACTACTGGCAATGACTAGAAGTTTTAAACATTTGGTTCGCAGCTATAACAATAGCTAGTTTATTCGTAATTTAATACGGTGAGAATACTAAGAACCTTTTAAGAGGGTTCGTATTTATGCCTATGTACTTAAAAAAAAACAAAACAAGATGGTGCTCCAAATGACTCTTTTATTAATTTAAAAAACTAGTCAAATTTTGCATTACTAAGGATATTCATACCGATTTTAATATTTTGACCTACAAATCAATCATTTTCATTTATTAATCGAAAGTAATTAGATTGCAACTAGGTATAGACATCGACTGAAATTCGTTCTCTGACTATCCTAAAGATCAAAGTAACACGAGACGTTTTCAAACATTGATTATGTTGATTATTTACATCATTCTAGCAAATTTTCTAGGTACTATTTTTGTAATCAGGAACAGTGGACACTCAGCCGTAACTTTTTTATAGCCATGTTCAAAAATGTGTTGACAAATGTGATACTTTTGTGTCGAACATACTTTGACTTTCCGGTATCTACACCCTACACCTACACATAAAACATTGTCTTAGGCTTTGTACCTGTAAGGATAATTATAAGTGTGGAAATAAATAAAATAAAATAAAAAGCTAATCTCAAAACGCCACCCCAATATACAAAGGTGTTAAAAATACATTCGATATTAAACGTTATATACCCCTGGAATGTCACTTTAACATCGACAATATAATGTCATGTCATTGTCATAGTTTGTTTACATTTTTGATCTCTAATTCTATTTCAGAGCTTAAGTATGTAGGCTAAAAAAAACAAATACAACATGTCAAAGTAATATAATAAAGCTCATTCAATACTAGTGTTAGAGAATTCAACATGATCTGAAGAACGTAGGCATAGGCACTAAGTTACCATCAGATATATCGTAGCGCTCAAAATTATCGAAATATGCCTCTATTCTTATGGCAATAAAGAATAAAGGCGTTTTCAGATATTTTTAACACTCCGATTACTACGATATATCTGATGCCGACTGTACCAACGCTCTAGTCTTCGGGTTCACAAATCCAGCTCTATTCTATATTATCGGAACGGGTGAGTCCAGGATGCTTAGCCAAGTTGCCAATCGCTAACGCTTAATCGTCAATCGTAAACGAAAGGCAGCTAACTGTCGCACTAATATGAAAGAGTGACAGGGAGGGAAAACTACGATACGCTACTTAGCGTTAGCGATTGGCCACTTGGCTAAGCATCCAGTTCTCTAAGAGTTGCTCCTCGGTTCAGACTAAAAAGACAGTAAAGAATACGCTGCCCTGGAATATTACGCTATAAAAATGCCTAGTGCGAATAGTACGATCAACTCCTCTGTTGAATAGATAAACCTGAGTGATTGGCCGTTGCACTGTGGAATAACATCTTGCACTAAGCTGGCAACAGACCGATCCAGTGCTGTTATTTAATCCGTCGCGGCCGACTGACTGCATGATAAGATCAATGTGCTGCGAAATCATTTAATGATCATTTACAAAAGCCATTTATTTAGATTCTGCCAATTACGTATATAGGTACTTGGATCGTTTAGTAGATAACCTATTTAAACCATACAAAATTACTGATTGCTGTTTCAGGACTAATAGGCAGTCTATAAAAGATTTTACAAGCTAAACATGGTCATTTACATTATTGGTCTGATTTAAAACGACAGTTACATTTACCATGTACTTTTTTTATTCACGAGTCTCCGATATTTTGGCACTGTTGTAAATGCCATTTTCACGTAGTTATCTACTCCGTATTTGCACAAACATTAAATACTTACATTACTTACACATGAACATTAGACAGATAATATCACATTACTACACAATAATAAACTGCTAAATATGTCTTTTGGAACCAAGTTCCATGCCTTGAAATTATTTATGCAGTATTGAGTATAAACTTTTCATCGATTTATCATGCAACATTTTGTGAAGATACCTTTATCCGCCATGACATGTCTTATTTAGTTGTGAAATAAACCGGTTTATCGTAAAATCATGGGAACGTTATGACAATTTTACTGATTTTAGTCGCATGACTACCACGCTTGCCCAATTAAAAGCTCATTCAGTTCTTGTTATATATTTTACGACCTAACTATGCAGGCAGGATGACGCGTGGCACACCACGTGTACTCAAGTCAAGGAGCTAACAATCACGGAATACATGTGCCCCTGGAAAAATACTATATGAAAGTACGGGATGCATAGTCACTTTGGACATTACTCCGCCGAGATAGTTCGACTGTAATTGTAGTTGCTTACCTAAAGCAAACCAGCGAGAAGACGGACCATACAAACGTGACCTCTAATGTTATAAATGTTCACTAAACATATGATACTGGTTCATCTCTATTGGGAAGCGACCGGAAGACAGGCCTGGAGGTGCAGCGAGAGGCGGGGTGAAGAACCGCCGGGTCGGCGCGATAAACCGCCGTCCTGTTTACTGGGCGATCATTATAAATCATAGCAACCAGCCTCTGACCCCTCGTTAGAGTTTGACTCCCGACCACGGCTAGGGCGCACAGAAATAGACCGCTATGCTCCGCTGATACTCGCGCTAGATTTCGATCCGAACGAATCAATTCTGCGCAGTAATGAGGTCAGTAGATCATCGCCATGGATATCATTAATAATGAACCGACCTTGCTAAACTTAATTACTTCACTGATTTGAATGGGTCATTGCAATGTCAAGCTACGATAAAGCGCGCTGTTTAGGAGCTCGAGTAAAAAACGCCGACTTCTGTTGTAGCTGTGTTCGATCTATGATCTTTCATGTTAATTGCGCCCTCCTCAAAAGCATATCTGAATGTGGTATCGTTTATCGCTGCATTTATAAGTAAGTGCCCAGTAATCAACTACCGCCATAGATAGGTAAATATAAAAATCACTAGCTTTCACAGCCACTACTTATCCAGATACGTCAGGTATCGATATAAAACTAGATCGTAACATTCGTAGCCTGTGTGTGCGACTAACAGTTTTATTCAAGTAACAGTAGCAGAGACGTTTAATCCAGTAGAGGCAGGCGATTATTTCTCGCACGCATGCTAATCGTAGGTCGTAAATATTTGTATGAATTGGCCACTGGTTGCGACCAGTACCTACTTCCTGTGATAGCCACCCGCAGATAAACGAGCCCATTTCCTTCTAGTTACTGGTACAGACCCCTATCTCTTTCTCTTCCAACCAATATCTAAACGAACAAGTTTAAGATTTTCTATCATAAATACTTGTTCGGTTTTCACAAATAAGCTAACACTAATTACCTCTGGAACATATTACATATAAATGTATACATTCACGCCATCCTTAAATAATAATATTTGTGCACGTCCTTAATATATTTCACTGATAATACAGTAAGTACAATCAAGGAAATTGATTTCTAGACTAGACTATAGCCACTGAGTTATCAATCAAAAATTGCAAGGAAATTGGGTTATTTACGTTGACGATACGAAATGGTACCTACAATACAAGTACTTAATTCGCCTGTATCATACAAAGAACGTAGGTAGTGTCGTAATACCTAATTAGGTAAATAAGTTACGTCTCAAGACATTTTAATCAAATGCAGTTTGCTAACCAACTTGGTCAGGTTAATTTATTTATTTAATCTTTATTGCACAATGCAAAAGAGTACAAATGGCGGGCATGTCAACCATTGGGCTAAAGTACTCAATAGGTAATTTTAGTTAGGCTAAAATATCCTTACACCGCCTTATTTAACAACTTACTATACATACATTACTATACATATTTTGCCAATATATATTTAGGCCGTTTTTGCCACTCTTCTCACACTCGTGCACAACACATAAGTATACGCAGAACAGAAATACATGTTCAATAATTTATCCAGCACCTCCGCAGAGCTGATGGTGACTGTCCTAATTCTTAACAATCTCGAGTCGTATGAAGCGCTGTAATGTCGACTAGCAATAATTCGTTGTCAACAGATATTAGGGTCAATTGCCTTGCCCGCCTTCACTGTTGGTTTGAGCTAGTCTTTAACTTCGATAACACTGTTTAGTCAGACAGGCTACCAGCTACTGCGTACTGAGTAAACATTCCAAATATCAAATTGATAGTGAGCCCTCACTCTATCCCTGTGAACTGACCTACTACCGCGAACTTCGAAATTCGTAAATGTCGAGTATTTATCTCTCTTACTTCAACGAAGGCTGCATTAGGGTGACAGAGATAAATCCTCGAAATTTGCGGATTTCGAAGATCGCGGTGGGGTCGCTGGCCTCATTTTGTAGGCGGTAAATATAATTATAATTACCAACTTATATAATTATCAACTTTATGTAGGACCTATGATATACCTATTATTTGTTAATTATAATGATAAATTGTCAGTAATATAGTAGTAGTAACCTAGGTATCTACGTCGGTATTACACGTACAAGTATTATGAGCAATCTAAGACTAAATAAAATTATTTCACATGTTTCTTTGTTCCGCCCTATCACATCTTTTGAACTTATCGATATAGCGTAGCGTTGAATAAAAATAAGGGACTACATTTTAACGACAATATATTTTTATTATGTCGCCTCTTGAGAAATATAGTCGTAACATGTAAATCGTAGGTGTACTATACCTGCACAAGTGCACATGTGTATAACGTTTTTACTGAGATAATTTTGCATGAATAACACTGCATCTGTCTGATCAGATATAATCGTGGGTAGCCAATAATCGCCGCGTCTTCTGGATGAAGTTAGTACCTACTGACATTACTGTTGACGCAATTCGGCACAAGATTTGTTTCGATCAGTATACTCCTATACTCGTAGCACATGATTGGTGCGAATGGTGCGACAGAATGTAGTTCCGAGATAGACTTCCCGTGCCTATTTTAATAACTAGCCCCTTTATTCATCACCATCTCCTAACTTAACAAGCCGAAAGTATTATTTGTCCCTTTCCTTCTTATAGACATGTTGGTAAAAGGGTCATTTGCAGTAAAAGTGTACCTTTTAATTTTTATATGCGATCATGGAGTGGAAATACTGGTATACAACATTTTACTCGGCATCGTGCGTACTTTTCAGTTATGAAACAAAAAAATTATGTATCTAATGTCACGAAAATAAATATGTAAATTGAGATTTACTCACTTTACTTACTCCCATACTAAATATAACGGAACTGATAAAAAAAAATCTCTTAATTCGTTACAGAATTTTTCGTAGCTTTAATATGGGAGTAACTAAAGTGAGAAATCTCAATTTACATACTTACTTATTTTCGTGACATTAGAGACATGCTTTTTTCTGTTTCATAGCTGAAAAGTACGCACGATGCCGAGTAAAATGGTGTATTACAGTCCATGATCGCATATAAAAATTAAAAGGTACACATTTACTGCAAATGACCCAAAACCGAAAAGGATAAACAATACTTACCGGCTTGCTAAGTTAGGATGCCTTTAAGAATAAGGGGGTACTTATCTACTTATATCAATTAAAGAGGGACATCTATGTTGTCGCAATACTAAGCTGTCGCTTTAATCAAGTACTAGCCCTACAGATACATATTAAGGCACATACCCACAAGTAAAACAATTTATTCTTTGCTTTTGTTTTATAAACGCACCGTAAATACAAATTACATTTCCTCAAACGAATAACATAATTATCAGAACAGGAAAATAAATGTCGCTGCGCTGGTACACAGCCTATACAGGGCAGTTTGTGGTCGAGACGTATCGTGTAACAAAAAGTAGGTAACTAGGTACTTTATTTACAGCTAGGTACATAAGTACTTAGTAATTACTAGTACCTATAATCTTTACAATTTATATGAATGAAATCTAGCTAACCCATCTAAGATTGGCCCTTGTGGCATTCTACCGAGGATGCTAGCGGCATTTCCTCGCTGCATCACGCAATGTTGAAACGGTGTGCGGGGAAGTCACGAGCACTTCGGTGTTAGTTACGTCAACCAGACGTTTCGAACTTAAATTTTCTACGCACACAGTCCAAATTCGTAGGTACTATTTGCCATAAGGGCTTGTCCATTCATCACGTCATACGATTTTGGCCTATTTAAGACCCCCCCATCCCCCATGGTGATACTTGGTGATATTTTCAAGTAAAAGTATGCTGTTCAGCAGAGAGTGACAAAAAATTACACGTGATTTGTCTGATGACTCCTATGGTGATAGTTGGTGATTTTTTCATGACGAATAAGCGTTAGCGATTGGCAACTTGTCTAAGCACCCTGGTATTATATTTTTCTTTTAACACAAGTCCTATACATATTTGAATCAACGAGATAGCAAACGGTATTCTAATCTAACGGAACACAAAAAACGTGAGGGTGAAAATCGATACCAATCATGTATCAAGTATCTGCCACTATTAAATCCCGCGAGGGGTGAATAATAAATTGTGTGCATCCTTGAGGTTTATTTTGTATTGTATTGACTTTTAAAACAACCGTATCTAAAAGACTATTCACTATTAATAATACCTAGTTACTGTGTTAAGAACTAGGTAGGTATATATATAGATAGATAGTTAGATAGACAGATTAATTTATTTCTTCATGAAAATTACATGTCATTTGTTAACAAATAGCACAAATTCACAAAAAGATCGTCAAATGTATATAAAAAAAATAATAAAACAAATTGTAAATATCAATACACAATTAAATTCACAAAAAGATCGTTACAATATATTCAATTAAAATGTCTAAACTAGATTGCAACAATGTCAATATTATGTATAATAATAAATATATTTCAATAAGTATATTTTTGATGTATTCGCTATTCGCTTACAGAATACATTGAATTCATCAAAAATATTTTTTTCAATCGGTTTTCAAACATGTCGTGAGATGTTTCATTTCTGATATCGGCGGGTGGACGTTCATATATACCTATAGGTTTTTCAAATATTATTTTAAACCTTCAATGTTAGTATAGTCTGGCAAACTATCAGAAAAAGTACCATCACCACACTACATAAAGTACACTGCTAGCTATACATTGGTAGACTTTATACATTTGTAATAAGGTACAGCGATGTACAGTTGACAGTGTTGCTGTTTGTACCTAAGGTAAAAGTTTAGAAGAATTGTATTTAACGTCATTTATTACTACGAAGTAAAACTATAGTTACCTACTTAGATACTTTACCCTAATTACCCTTGTAAGTAATTAGGTACTTAAGGTCAATGCGGGTAAGACTGTCTATCAGGAAAGTCCGTCTGCCATCTGATTTCCACCCCTAACACAACAATATAAGACGCATATAACGTAGTTTCCTTACAAAGAAAATATGCCGGACTAACCCACACTGACCTTACATATAACCTCGACTTGTGTCCGGTAGTAGTCCAGTACCTCACACTGGCCTAGTGCCATGGAACTAAAGCTATAACTCAATAAGAGAAGAGCAATCAAAACGACTCTTCGTCTGCGCCGAATTCCGAAAAACTGTTTAGGCTTGCAATTCGTGTGAAAACATCAAATACTTACCTACTGATAGGTACCACCTCGAAAAACTACAAACTTTACGATTACTTACCTATAATTAAACTGTTACAATTAGCTGGAAGTGATACCTTTTAGGGATAAGTTCGCCTTTGTAACAACATTTTTATTTTTATCTAAATTTATATTATGCACAAAAAAGTGCTTACTACTACTACCTATATAAATAATTAATTGTTCGGTACTATGAAAAAAACAACCATTTAATATAAAATATTATATACTAATCGAATAAACATTTTGAGTACAGTTCCGCATTTATATTAAAAAGATTCATGCCTTGTACAACATAAAACATAATAGAAACTAATGAGAAAGAATTGCACGTTATAATCATCGGGACCATGAACCATAACCGCTACTTGCTTTGCTTCATTTTTTATCTGGCAGCTTCCTGCTTTACTCATTACGAGTATGTTTACTGTTAGTTATAAAAACCGGTCAGTGACGTGACGTGGGTAATCATTAAATATTTATAATTTTATTTAAGAATTGATCAAGACCATAGTCAAATTAAAATTACAGGGAAACATGTAGATTATTTATTATACAATTACGTAGGACGTAGGTACATATGAGATTATGAGCTATATATTTAGGGATAGATAGTCTTGAAATATATTCACGAATTAATATAAAAAATAATAATTACCTACTCTTAATTTTAAAACATAATCGTTATATTCTTTTGATAAAACGGTTAACAGCACTTTAAACTACCTATAGTGACTTAAATAACATCAATGTCGTTATGAAAGACATACACTGTAGATAGTCGTGAAATATATTTATGAAAAAACTATTTTTGACATCAGAGTTTAACAGGTAGACGGTATTAAAGGTATATGAGATAAGTATTGTTACAGATACCTAATACAGATATTAGCTATATACCCGTAGGTATAGGAAACTAAAGACAGAAACTACTAAATTCATGGTTGTTAATTATTGAAATTAATCTTACAGTATTATTACGATTTGAAGTACGAACAATCCAAATAGATAAAAAGAGTACCTCTAGTTGTATCTACCCACTACATGTGCGCCATCAACATCAACGATTTAGCTTATTGCCGGCTCGGCTCCCCATTTTACTCGTGCCGAACACTTACGAATACGCACGAAATATCCCGACCTACACAAAGAACGCGCTGTCTACCGCGCGGTGGACCGGACCGGTTAGTCGAATAGTCGTGCGTATAAATACGTGTAGTGACGACGTCCGAATCCGTACGGACTTGTGGTTTAATATAACGCTCAGTAAATACTAGGAAATGGATACAGAGAAGTTTATTAACTTAGTTAAAAGACACAAATGTGTATGGGATCAGCACGATCTGAGTTACCATTCGCGTGACCTTCAACGAAGAGCGTGGCAAAAAATGGCGGAAGAAATGGAAATATCCGGTAAGTAAACTTCGATCGATTCGAACGTACCCATTCATATTCATACGTACGATGAACGTAATAAGACGTAATTATAACGGTGTGGTATCAAAATGACAGATAGGTACTTAATCGCATGTCTTGTCCTTGTTGTTTGGTCTATAAATATAATAACATTATCGATTTTGATCCTTATGTCTCTGAAATGTTTTGAACTGTTCATTCACATTAGTCGTAACTGTACAACTTTTTAGGTATTTATTATATATCGTTAACTACAGATACGCTTTATTTCCTGAGCGAAATCATGAATATTTAGATTCTGTTTTTAGGTTCCTATATGGGTACATCCTAATATTTGGTCCTTCCTTAAAATACTTAGAATTTAATACAACCCCTGACGAAACGTTATTTACATTACGAAGACAGAGTAATATTTTATAGAAATAACTAAGTACTTTGGTACCTATACAAAAATGTCAAAATAAAATAACCTAAACTGCCGTACTCAGGAGCGTGCAAGGTGCTGCCGATGGTTTGTAGTTGTATTGTAAGTTGCAAGGGCGGCAGAAAAACATCTCCACATTGCGAAAGGTTACTATGCTGTATTTCGTTAGGAAATTATTCTAGCGATTCACTTAGGTACTTGCCACGTGGAGGATTTTTGGGGTGAACAAACGGTCAACCTCGGGTTTCTTTCTGGGGAAAGTTTTACGTGAAAATTGTTATACTTAAGGATTAATCAGCGAACTGTGTTGGCGTTTGTACCTTTAATCCTTTTATAAAGACTTACATAGTTAATGTAACTGTATTTTTTTATTTCAGTTGATGAACTAAAGAAAAAGTGGCGAGGACTAAGGGACACTTTTGGAAAAGAGCTGAAGAAAGCCAACAGCACAAAATCTGGTGAAGAAGCCGCAACAGAACTTGATTCAAAATGGCCGCATTTTAAGTTACTATTTTTTCTTCGGAATACAATGTCTCGAAGGGAAGCCAAAGGTGGCGCGCCCGATACTTGCGAGATTTATGTTGAAGAAGATAGTTCACACGCATATATAAATGTCAACAGTCCGCCGCCGCCGCCGTCCTCAGATCAATCCTCAAACGACGAATCTCCGAAAAAAACCTTTAAATCACCATTGAGAAAAAAAACAAAGAGACGCCAATATGACGAAATGGACTACAGACCATTACAAATTGATGAAGATAAGTTATTACAGTGTTTTAGACAAAGCGTGGAGGACCCAGATACCCATTTTTTAATGAGCCTTCTACCGTTTTTGAAAGAGACACCTAGGCATCGCAAATTGCATGTACGAGCCAAATTACAGCAGGTGTTTATAGACGAGGAACAAATTATATCAACAGAGGATACCGACATGTTGCAAGATTGTAAGGCTTCTATTCAGCGGGTAAACTTGTGATAATGATGAATGACTTACGCGAAAACTATTTGATACAACTCTCTTGATCAATTTGTACCGTACAATTGCACGATTTAAAGTGGGTAAAATACATTAAATAATTATAATAAACCGCTATGACAGTGACAGTGTTTGCATTGCAATTTTGATAAATATTTATTTTATACTCTAAAATTGCGATAACACCCCAGTGACGCCAATAAAAACTAAGATACCTACTTATCAAAATAATACCGAAATTAGTAATTTTGCAATGACCATTTTGACATTTCGTGGGATTACACGGTAGGTTTTTTATACCCTGTTTATATTTTGTATTGTTTTTGTATGTTTTATTGTATTTCAATTTTAAAATCATATTGTAAAATGCCTATTGCCTAGCCTAAGAAAATAATTAAATGAGGACAATAGTAATAAGATCTGTATACCAACTTTAGGTTATCACATGATGATAGGTGCCTGACTCTCAAACTAGGTTTCCCTGTGTCTCAAGAGGGTCCTGATATACATGAAGTACCCTGTCACACACCAGCGCGCTCTCTTTGCAAGTATCGGTTTCGTTACGTTTCACTCAAAAGCAGCAGTCTAAGTATCCTTTATTTGACAACTCATGGTAAGGTAAGCCAAAGGCTATAGTTCATGAAATCGTAGGGCCATATAGCACTTTCACTGCCAGATCAAAATCCTAGGTTATCGCTGCACGCCAACCCAATGTACAATGTCATCATCATCATCATCATCATATCAGCCGAAAGACGTCCACTGCTGAATATAGGCTTCCCCCAAAGATTGCCACGGTTACCGGTCCTGCGCCACCCGCATCCAGCGGACTCCTGCGACCTTCACCAGGTCATCAGTCCACATTGTGGGGGCCTACCCACGCTACGCCTATGTACAATGTACGCTACTTCAATTCCAAGAACGCACCTAAGGAGTCCTCAATAACTTTATTCATATGCCTTACGACTCTCCAGGGGAGTTATTCACTATACAATCGCCGGCTGGCATGCAGGGATAGCCTTTGTTTTTATCCTAACACTGCAAATAGTATAGTGATAAACTCCCCCCCGGAGTCGGCGGCATGTGAACAACATTACCGACAGCTCCCCAGTGGCGCACTTGGCATTGAATGTGGTTCTGTAAAGGTGTATGCAGACCAAAAGAGCATTCGCTGTTCTATCCCCCTACTCTACGAAATTCGATCGTTACACGAAACGTGATTCGTTGATTTCGTAGAGTGGGGGATAGAACAGCGAATGCTCTTTTGGTCTGCATGAGTACATATCGGACGATCTTAGAATAAGTACGTATAATTGCTCTTTAGTGGCATCTCTTTTCTTTCAAACATTCGAAGATACTTAATACTATTAGCATATATTATGTACGTATTTAGGTGAGATCCACACGAACAAATGACCTAACCGGGATTTGAACCCAGATCTTCGTTTGCCAGATCATAACGACTATGTAAACTACGGAGATCGGCAAACAATACCTCTAAAAACAGCTAAACCTGCCTACCTATAATTTTGTCTAACGGACGCATATTGTTTACATTAGATATATCTCACAATCACATATATATTATGTCGCATCGATTAGGAGTACAACAACGCCTTTACAAAACTCATCCTATCGGTACATACTTATGTTATTTAAACTTAATTGCTTACTTATATGAAAAAGATCTGCAGAGCCCAGAAACCATTAGTATGCATGGGTGGATTTTGCATGCTAAGTTAAGCAAGAAGTCTTACAAGGCGCGTGTTATTAAGTTCATCAAGATACTTGCTTTGTGCCACTGCATACCATCAAGGCAGTGTTTATAACCTGTTCATTGGAAAAAGTGGAGTTTTATGTTTTTACAAAGGCCTGTCATATCTGTATATGGAGTGAACAAACCACTTGGGTCTAACTATTTGCCTACAATACTTTATGGCGACACTATGGGGATTCACCTGTCTCACCTTGTTAGGAACACGGAAATGGTCAGACATGATGTTGTCGCGAGAATAGGATACATAGATAGGCCTATCTAATGAGAGTAATGAAACGTTGCGATGGTGCGAACATATCCCCAGTATCCAAGTATAGAATAAAGCGACCGAGGACTGGTAAATACAATAATAACATGTGCGTTGAATGAAGAAAAAGGCACCTAGCTCTTATCAGAGATTTCATAAATCCGACGATTTTAATCCTGTCTCCTGAGACCGGGTGGGCGAGGAGTTCAGGAATCGGCCGCAAATGAGAACGTGGGTAGGTAAAAATCTCACGATGTTGGTGAACTTGGTCTTTTTCTTTGGTACGTATATAAACTTTATCAATTTAAAGTTATATGTGGAGGTTTAACATTCAAATCTTCAAAATGAAACTTTACCACACACAGTGATTGACAGTACATTGCACAAACATGCATGATCTAACAACAGGCGCCACACAGAACCAACGTTCTCAGTAAAATAATTAAGAATGTTGTGCGCAAAGATTGGCTGCATCTAAAAGCTTGCCAATAACACTAACCTCTGTAAAGCAGTCATGGTTTTTGTTTAGCGATTACCCACTGTTAGGAAACGATGATATAATGGTTACGATCCGAAGTATAAAATGGCTTATTGTATTTACTGACATATTTTTTAATAAATTTAATGCATCATTATGAAAAATTGACGATGACGGAATTCAATAGACACCGGTTGTCATTTTGGCAAGGTTGCTTAATGCTTATGTCTCTTTTTATTAAATAATCGTGTAGCTAACTGACATATACATGCGAACAAATACAGTTAATTTACCTCAAATTACTAACTTAAATTGGGATCGGTGCGTACAGCTGAGTGGTCAGCCAGGCTAGTGGAGCATAAGGCCGCCTGCCGGCCGCCGCGGCGCGTGGCGGGTGATGCAACCGCGCGTGACCGTGACACCGCCGTGGGCGGCTCCGACGATGACGGTTCACACTTTTGGTCTCATTGCGAATCACAGCCAACGATCTGGCCTACTACCGCGAAAATCGAACTTCGTAAATTTCCAGGATTTTTCTCTGTCACTCCAACGAAGGCGTCATTAGAGTAGAGGTGTGCGCCGGCATAGAAAACGTCGGCGGCGGCGCGCCGCATAATTTTGCCGGCATGGCCACATTGTCCGCCTAGGTCGCGTTTTATAAAGTTACAATTTACAAATTTGCTGTTTCCCTCTCGTTCTAGCCAATATGTGCGTGCGTTAGACAGGCAAACAGCGAAATTGTAAAATGTAACTTTATAAAACGCGACCCTGTACGTTCGTATGGATGAGAAGGTATTAAAAACCTAGATATAGTTTAGGACAAGTTTATTATTAAAAAATAAACCCCAAACAAAGTTTTAGATTGCAATTGTTATAATTATCGTGTATGAAAATTATTTTATTAACTCGCACTGGGTCGAGTTGTGAGATTTTGTCTACACATCTACAGATTCCCAATACTCCACATTCCCAATTGTACAGATTCCTAATACTACAGATAAGAGTTAATACTACATAGATTGTCAATACTATACATTCCCGATTATACACATTCCCAATAAATAACCAATAATACGGATTTCGAATGCTACAAATACTCAACACTATAGGTTCCCAATACTACGAATTCCCAATAGGTACTGCAGATTTCAAATACTACAGATACCCAGCTTTACAACCTTCTTATAGTACCATCATCGCCCACACTGCAAGTCATACATCGGTGTATAATAGTGTATAATACACGAAAATATTGTATTTTTTCATATCAAATCTATTTTTTATCGCGCAAGTCGGTGTCGGTATGTTTTGCTTTGTTTGACGTTATGGCAGACACTAAAATTAATAGAATAAGTTAATAGACAGTCATTAAACCTCCTATGGTGGCCTAACGTAGATAATGAAAAAACATCCATCTTCATCATCAGCATATCGCAGTCCACTGCTGGACATAGGCCTCCCCAATTTCAC
The DNA here is from genome assembly GCA_025490895.1 of Thaumatotibia leucotreta. NCBI lineage: Eukaryota > Metazoa > Arthropoda > Insecta > Lepidoptera > Tortricidae > Thaumatotibia > Thaumatotibia leucotreta. The sequence goes on along the minus strand of JALPQI010013507.1, from coordinate 2,593 downwards.
GCCACCGTTTTTGATCTTTGGCTGCTCGCATCCAGCTCTTGAGAGCTATCCCAAATCGTCGCTCGCCTAGCCTGAGGGTGTCCTACACTACGCTTGCCGAGACCCGGTCTCCACTCAAGAACTCGTTTACCCCACCAGTTGTCGGTTCTACGGCTAATATGGCCAGCCCACTGCCACTTCAGTTTGCTAATACGGTGGGCTATGTCGATCACTTTGGTTCTCTGCCGGATAACCTCATTTCTGATTCGATCTCGCAAAGAGACGCCGAGCATAGCCCTTTCCATAGCTCGCGGAGCGATCTTGAACTTGTGGACCAGCCGTACCGTAAGTGTCCACGTTTCGACTCCGTACGTCATCACGGGTAGGACGCACTCATTGAGACTTTTGTCTTCAGACACTGTGGGATCGACTATGTGAAGAATATAATATAATGAAAAAAAAACACAGCTAATAATACCTAGGATTATAAGTTATAAGCCTAAAAGCGGTTCAATAAGACCTAAATTACGACTTACGAGCAAGTGTGTTAAAAAAACTTACAGTTGGGAATCAGTAGACGTTTATATGATATCTAGAGAATATGGAACCTGTCGACATTGGAATTCATAGGCATGGTAATCTGTACTATCTGTAGAGTTAGGAATCAGTAATATTGAAAATCTGTAGACATGGGAAACCGTAATATGGCAATATTAAAGTATTGGGATTCTGTAAGTTTGTAAATCTGTAGTACTGGGAATGTGTAGACTTGGAATTGGAATCCTGTAAAAGGTATAATTGGGAACAATTCTGCCCGAGTAGTGTGTGTTTTTTTTTCGTAGTTCTAAGTTCGCGGTAGGGCCGCTGCAGCCCAGCTTTTAACTTTTGGGGAGTGTGGCTAGTATTACATGGGAAACTAGGTAGGAAGTTTGAGGCTCCATCATCGGAAGAATTAGGTATGCAGACTTGTATGATTTGTTTTATTCAAAATAAGGGACATATAAAAATCTTTTGTTTCTATCTTTGCTGTCCAGTATATAGTATCGTCAAAATATCGCTTCGTCTATTAGGCGTGAGAGCTAAATCTGAGTTTCAATCATGTTGCAAAATTATTAAATATGTACCTTTTCGGCACCAACTAAGACACTGAAGGCTCATACTGTAGTCATGTAGATTCCGCCTGAAGCTACTAAACCAGTCTTCAAAATGACATTCTCCTGAAAATCAACTTTCACTTTGAATACTATAAATAAATAATAATCATATTTCTTATTATGAATGTAGATGGACGACGTAGTTGCTCGCACTTGCAGAGACCGAGTTTACATCATTCGACGACCACAGCGTCTTTCAAAGTGAATAATTGAATAAGTTATATCCACTGGATTTTAGAACTTAGAGGTTTGAGTTAAAGTCCGTTTAATTGATTGTTCGAATAAGTAAGTACGTATGTACTTAAATTGCACCGACTGCGTGCGATTAGTTTTCGAAACTAGTTTCTCTACGCCTATTTCAAAAGTGCAGTGTTACATATTTAGAATTTTAGACTGGAATAAAATGGCACAAATGTGCATTATTGCAATTAGGTGTTAGGTATGAGAATAAACTTGAATGAATACAAGTGATAACACAAAAGAGTTAACTCTCACACACGTTTCCAATGAATGAAATCAACTCATTTATGAATTTTACGACTGGTGGATTTTACTCAGCAATTGAGCAATTGGCATAATTAAATTTCTGATTGATATTATGTTGCCAATTGTATTCGTTCGTAAGTCGAAGCAGCTTTTACGTATCTGCAATAATAATTAGTAATTACTTTCGATCGTAAATAAAAGAAAGTGAGAGCCCATTGTAAGTGTTCGAAAAGTAATTTAAATTAGATTGTTATTTATACTTTAAATAAGTTACTTACACACAAGCTCTTAATGGCGTTACATTCCCCTAAGTCGACTGCTACAGAGATTTTAAGACAGCTACACAGCTTTCATTATCATCCTCCCCTTCATAGAAGCTTTTAATCCCTATGCGGTTTATGCCGTCCCCTACTTTAAAAAGAAATGTATAAAAATAAGTAAACCACTTTCTTTCATATGATGCAAATAATGTTACCCGCCTTTCTACATTCGAGTATGAGTTCCCGACGCGATATGGTGAATCTTTCGTTAAAACGAAACCATAACATAAGTCACCCAAAATGAGAGAGCCGATTGAGCTCATTCGCAGTGTAATGTGCCCATTAGACAGGGATCCTTCCGGCCGCTCGGCTTTTATGCCCTGCGTAAAAAGAAGCTTGTATATCGCCGTCAAGATTCTCCGAACATCAAGGCTCAAGCCATTAACGAAAGAGCCAATAATTAAGTAGGCATGTGTTACTGTAAGTACTTACAGACTTCTAACAAGTTGACTTATGCAAAGACTGCTAATTAACACGAATCCAATTAGAAGATACTTGGAATATTGCTGCCACGCATTTTGTTAAGCTGTTTACTATTTCCCAGTAAAACGGGGAAAGCTTATTGTGTAAAGCCGAGAGCATTTGCAAATGGGAAATGCATTCAGTGACATGTAGTGCTGCCAGATCCGCATATACCGGTTAATCGTATTTAAC
>JALPQI010013506.1:0-35120 GCA_025490895.1 Thaumatotibia leucotreta | reverse complement strand
GATTTTTATTCAATTTTTTAGTCGCTACACTCGACTATGCTCGTTAAACCTTCGCGGTATAGCTCTGTTCTCTTCTTCTGCGGTAAACCTCGCGGCGACATACTGTATTGTACTAATCATGTGCTAAACCTACTGATAGGGTTCGCCGTACAACTTGTTGCCAACTCTGACTACTCGAAGTGATATACATAGTTGAATTCATATATAACTTGCACAACTATCAAATTATGCAAATAAATGTACCTAAAGATAAAATAAGTGAGGCAAGGCAAGTACCCATTACAATAAAAGTTAGTAAGGACTCCAAGAGAAACCATTTCCTGTTATTACTGCAATTGAATTAACAAATACCGCTCAAGTTTGTAACTTAAACAGCACCATCAGCGACGTGGGAAATTTGGCTTTTGATGTTGGCACATATGAATAAGTATTTATGATGAATAACGTTGTTACGACGACATATAGAGGCCCCGGGAACGTTGTCTGAGAAAATTATCACATCATCTCGCGTTTACGGGTGAGTGCATGGCAATGACGCAAAAACGCTAAGAAAGCTAGTTAATAGCTCATTTACTTCACATCCCTAGTTATCCCCGGCTAAGCTAATATTAATTTCTTTACACAGGTACCTACCGTATCTACATCCTGTGTGTTATCGTTGATGGGTAAAGGGCAAGTTTGTATTTTAATTACTATTAAATATTCTAGACGTCTACATAAAATATAATGTGTCTTACAACATAATGTGTCGATAAAACGGAACAACTGTTGAAAGTGCTCTTTGTAGAAAAAATCAATGAAAACGGGATATAGGATGTATAAATACAAAAATTATCTGCATATAGTTGATTCACAAAAAAAGGGCGGAGTGTGATGGAGGCAATCATCACCTAGATACACCCTGCTGGGCATAGGCATCTTCTCATCCTCTAAGAGGTTTTTAACAGCCCACACTAATTACGTGCCTACACGTACAATATTTTCAAAAAATCGTCAGCCCACGACCTCCGTTTCGAGTGTCAAAGTGCTATAATGGTGCAGCCAAAAAAGTTAAAACCTGGGTATAATAAAACGTACTTAATACTTGTTAAGGATCCTTGTAAACGATAAAGTAATCAAACTTCTTACAAAATCAATTTCATTCACGTTCAGAATACGTGAAACCCGTCTAGAGGTCAACGAACGCGCAATTCCGATATCGAATTCGGCCGTTTTCGGTGAATGATAATACAGTAAAAATCGAAAAAGGTCGCAAGCTTTACATATTCGCTATCCAAATACGACGTTTAAGATAAGCATGACAGGGTTAATGCGACATTGATAAAGACACCTACGAAATGGCGGGAAATATTACGCACTGCCATTGGCCGCCGTAATCAGTGATACGCTACGACATCAACACGGGACTGCTGTTTCCATCGCATATCAACACGTCAGACGGACCAGTGTTATTGTGATCAGTATCAGTAGGTACCTACAACCGAAAATCATACTTATACCGGTTCGCGCTAGATGTAATTGGCGGTAGCAATGAGAATATCAGTCCAGTTCAGGAGTACTGAAACCTAAACACGGTGCCGTGTTGTTGCGGCAATTAAAATATGTCAATGACTATGAAATTGTATAGTGATCTGCCGATTCGTTCCGATTTATCAAGGTTTTGTAGATATAGGCGGTTACATTGTTGCTGCTTCGTTGAAAGATCACACATTCAAAACATTACAGGAACTCAAATTTACCTAATTGAACGATCAGATATTAATATTATACACACAAACAAAGTGCCCTGGAATCTAAAAGTAATTTTGTTAATGTACCTATTGATTTTTTTATGTAATTTGTCAGCTCTATATGAATTAATTTAAACGCCTTAAATTGCATAAAATAAACATTGTCATCGAAAAATTCGATAAAAAATCATTCAATCCCTACAAAATAATAATGTCAGTGCGACAAGATAACGGGGTATAGTTACCTATAATATAATGCATAGGTATGTAATTATTAAAAGCTATGCAACGACATTTAAACTAACGCAATCTAAACATGACATAAATTCAATAAATGGGGTTCATTTTATGGAATATTAAAATTCTTTATGAGCGCATTTTGCTGGATTACCAAGAAGTACGAATCTAGACTGCATTTTGACGTCTTCTTTGCCATCATAACACCGGCGCGGCGAGCACCTATTTTAATATCTTCGCATTAAGGGTTAATGCAATGATATTAATATTGGTGGGTACATGTGAAGCCCTGTTTTGTAATTCATGGCTAATTTACCTACTCAGAATGGTACCGTGAAAGATAATGATAATATGTATAATTACAATTTAAACATTTATGTGAATTCACTGCGAACTATAGAGACAAACAAAAACACAAAGTGCTCTCAACTCATAAACTAAAATTGTTAAATGTTTATTTTGTGGTTCCTTTTAAAACTTATAACATTATGAGCTCATAATATTTATCAATGAGTTTCACAAAGCTCATTTTGTATGTAGTCTTAATACATTTTTAGTCTTGTATGACTTGAACACTAATTGGAATACTCTCTACCCTGTTTGTATAAATAGCAACTGTTGCTAACTGCTTTATTTATACCGCCAAGTGGCGCAAAGGCTACTGCTAAGTTATTAATTGTAACATATAGCCTAACCACTGACATGCTTCATGTAGCTGGATCATATCATAACAATAAAATCATCATGGAAAAGAAGAGCAAGGCGCGCAGGGCGCCTCGGAAAACTCGGAAACTTTGGTGGCACCGCCGAGCCAGTTAATTCCGGCTAGCGGGTCGCAACACCGAGTAAGGCGCTCTATGTTTCGCGCCTGCATTACTCCGCCGTGCCCGATGAAGTGGTGGAGTATTGGAAGACTGGCTTCTCGCTGAGGGTGCAGCAGCTGCGGTCGCGCCACTACGTGCACTTCAGCTCGTTTGTGGTGCGCGGGCCGCGCCCGCTGCAGGACACCATCGCGAGTGCCGGCTTCTGGCCGAAGGGCGTCGTGTTCCGGCAGTTGAGGGGCAATCTGCCGAATCCTACGTCAGATCAGACAACGCGACGGAGCCACATCGTTACGTCGTCGCCCAAATTGAAATAGTTTTTAAGTACCTATTATTTGTTTTGTAAATTTATGTTCACAGTGATTTGGTGTTTACTGTTATGCTGTGAAACTTATTGGAATATAAATAAATAAATAAAAATCAACCTATCACAGTCCAGTCATATTGGCCAATGTGAACCAATGTAAGTGACACACACAGCTATGCTATAGAGCGAGATCGCTAGGAGGTATTGCCCATGATCGCCAAGCTGGGCAAACGGGTTGGCATTCGCAGTAGTGGGCCACTGAGATGATGCTGCTGCCCATCATGAAACTACATAAATGATCAGTGACACCTCAATTCCTGAATCGACTCTTATGATACGGGAAGAGTTCGGGTAGTTAACCTTTTGGACGCCAACGACTAATATATTGGCACCCCAGGTTCAACGCCAATGACCGATATATAAGTCTAGGACCACGGAGCAATACAAACCTACTCGCATGTGCGTAAAATTCAATTTCAGTTTTGACATTTTGCTAACGCGGCGTCCGCGTGACAAGCTTTGATATTTGACATGGCGTCAAAAAGGTAAACAATATATTCTTATACTGCCGTCACCACGCGGCGGCTAGTGCAGATATCACCGTTAGATGTCAGTGATATCACATGTTGATGAAAGATGGTTGAAAATGCAGTCAGAAGCCCTGAAAATTTTCGATCAGATATTTTTGAACGCAACGACCACTGATAGTATGTGATGGCGGCTGAACATGCAGGTGCCGGTATAACGATCGAGACAGGGAGCGGCCGATAAAGCAATGACTCATGAACACAGTGATTACTGTTAGATTGCACTTGACGTCACGTAGCACAGGCACGTATACTTGATATTTTTTACGTATCATGCTTATTCAGTTTACTTTTCGCTAAATAAGCACCAGTGCTTACAGTAAACTTATCATCAAATGATATGACACCAGATAAAAGATAAAAATTCAATGCTATTTCTGCTTAGTTGCGTAGGTTGCAACAGGTTATTTAGACGAAGGGTTTAATAAGTATAATTATGTTTGTAATTCTAGTTTAATAACCTATTACACAAACACAACCGCCTAGTTTCAGGGTGAACGATATGAAGTGTTACCAAGTAGATTTTATCAAGTCTGGTGTCAAAGTGATAGCGGCTTATTATCGGAAATATGTTTTGGACACCGCATTAAATATTAAGCACGCAAACATTTGGGTTGTAGACCGCAAACATAAGAACGAGACTGAGCTTGGGCTTATGAAGCTCGTAAGAACCAAAAATGGCTGAAACAGGATTTCACGTGCCATTTCTCCAGTGCAGTGAGCTTCGGACTTTTCATCTGGTATATTTTGAAGAGAAAGGTGAGACCAATTAAACAGACTAGTATAAATGCAATGAAACATTGGATCACAAACGTGCTGCGCTGCGAGCAAATATTTTTTTACCACTTGAAGACCATAGTCAAGGCAAAAGTTAGTCATATTGACTAAAAGTAAAATTAATATTTTTTCTCTTGTTTTTTCTAATAAATTGTTGCAACTAAAAAATCGCAGTCCTTTGAAATTGGTAACACTTCATATCGTTCACCCTGTATATATATGATTGCCTGAGTCTTACTGCAACATCCAATAGGTATACTGATTGTTGCCAATTCTTTAAAACAGTATGAGAAGGCAGATTAGGAACAAACATGACAGTGAACTATAAGTTAAACTTTCGAGATTAACCCTTCGTATGTCTTACCGTATCCGTCCCAGGCCGTTTGGAATGTTTTTTATTTACACAGCGGCATACGAAAAATTAATCAGACTGAACAGTACAATCGGAACGCGTCACAGTATTTCGCAAACTCAGGCGCCATCTGATATCGCGCGATAGCGTATTCGCTGAAATATCCTTATAGGAATGTCGCTATCAACGACCGTGCGGTGATAAAATACGCCACAGCAACAGGTTGACGCCGATTGTTTGTTGCACTTCACAGATAACGTACCCACTAGAATGCTCACTAATATGCTCAGCACAATATAATGGCATGTCTAGCACACATAAAGCACAAATATTCGTCCTGGGTTGACGAGTTGGGTAAATGGGCTTTCTTAATAAGATTGGCCATATTAGTCAACCAAGTCAAAGGTGGTCGTCCTCTTTCTTTCGTGCCTTTCGGGAGTGGACTCTCTGGACGACATGCTCGCGACATCTACGCGTGACGTCGCCGTACCACCTTAGGCGTGCTTCAGTGTCTATTCGTGACTGAGGTCCACTTTGAAACTACCTCGGACGTATCTCGTAAATCAATAATAATTTATTCGTGATATGAAAATCAACAAAAAACGTACAATGACGTAACAGAAAAAACGTAGACGTGTACGTGTATTAATAATATGAGTGTATGATAGGTACAACCCGTTAACCACGAACTGTAAAGTGTTCGTAACTTTGAAAAATGCTCTAACTAATATTATTTGCGACGCGGAGTCTGGCAATGGTAATCCATGTAGCAACTACACCCAGTGGATTATTGACCCCAATGCAAAAGGGTTCCCAATGGTTTGTTTTGGTGTAAAACAGATTTAAGACCGATAACAGTACTAGTACAATGAAGACTAGTAATGAGTCTCCAATAGGGTAGATAAGTCAATGGTCCTTAAATACCATCAGACTCCATGTCTGTCGTTATTTGAGCATTTGGTTATCAATTGGAATTATAAACTTTCTGGATTCATAGCTAACCTATGAAGAATTCCTTTCCTGTTAGATAAACGGTTACTTATATTTGTGATCTACTTGGGGAAAGTGGTACATTTGGCATAAAAAAGAGATTGATACATAAACAAGAATAACTGAATTCTGGCCACAGAAAAATTTGGTTGAAGTATGATTGAACTCAATATAAGTAGCAAGTGGATGTAAAGTGACTTTATAAATCTATGAGTGGTATTAAATTATTTTAAAACGTGATCCCAATAACAAGTGAGGAGTGTCTTTTCAAAAGGACTTATTTCCACTTTCAACTTTTTTTTAACTATGAATGTAGTTTTGCTAAAAGTAGAGAAATACATGTATGTTTTGAATTTCAAGTTCTAATAAGCCTCTTCTTGTCCTCCAAAATGTTAAAATATCAAAGTCCGTATCAAAAGGGCCTATTTCTCCCTTATACTAAGAAAATGATACGAGCTCTTAGAAGTGTATAATAACTTATTATTAAGTACTTTTTGCAGAAATGAAGGATTTGTAAAATTTCCTTGAAAAACAGCTTGTGTATTATTGGATAAGCTCACAAGGCCAGAACAAAACGGCCTAATTCTAGACGTTTCGCATCAAAAGGGCTTAATTCTGAAAATTGATGGTATATTAACTTAATAATTAAGTTGATAAAGCAATATATTTAGTGGCATAACATTTATATCAACTCTCTTAGTACTATATCAAAAACACAGAAAGAATATCGAAATGAAAACCGTGGATTTATGTTTTTCTCAATTTCCCAAAAAAAGTTACAACTGGAAATAAGCCCTTTTGAAAAGACACTCCTCAAGTGTTCTTAACGGATTTTAACCAACTTTCTATAGTGAATAGAAAACAGATTTATGGATGAAAATCTGTTTATTGGCAGAAGGGCTTGACCAAGGGTACCTTTTATCAATGCCGTAAAGTTGCACGTAGAGTTGCTCAGTTCATTTGGGACTTACCTGTAAACAAATAAAATGAATCAGAAATATCGGATGCACGTGAAATAAAAACAAGCGGAAATTGCACTTTCAGTCTTATCGAAGATTTTTCCTGTTTCGCTGCGAAGTAATAAAAGGTGAATAAAATATCAACACCTATTTCCCGGTAGTTGAGGTTCATTTTAAATTTCCGCCCCGGATTAACTAACGGTGGGTTTACTTGCAATATGTATTAGAGTAATGGCAGTGCAATAAAAATGTCGTCGGTGGAGTGCGATGATAAATAAGGGTCGCGTTCAGTGCCTTTATTAACAGCACAGAGCTACAGAAAATTGTAATTTCGCAAACTTTCAATGAATTGTCAAATTGGACCAGGAAGTACCATGTCGCTGGTTCGATATGATATATTATGATATGAACTTGATATGTTATGACATTTCTTAACTACTTTGCAGTCCCAATCCCAAAAAATAAAATACCGAAAGAAACTTGCAAAGTGACAGAACATCTAGACACCGTAAAAAACATACCTCAAAAAGTAATAAAAATATGTATTTTTTTATGTTGATTCGTTTCGTTCTTTGACTGATTTGTTTGTGTACTGTGAAAACTTTAGATTTTTTATTTCATTGTAAGTTTTAGAAAAGTACTTGCTTCGCCTGGAAACCAAACATCGCAGCCTTTGTATCTCTATTCTTTAGCCTGCAAAGTTCCCGGCGTCTGCAGTAATATACTATTAATAAAACACATCACTTTTAATAATTTTTAGTTAAAAAACATCTTCTAACACCTTGTCTATGAAACTAGAAATGTAGCACTTGTCAGAGCAAGGGCACATCAACTGTCGTAAATTCCTAATTCAATTAGTTTCTCCTATACGTGGATTGTTCCCACGTTTTGGATGTTTCACTTTTCCGTCACCAAAATATAACCGATACCTTAAAAAAAAAAGGTGAATTTGATATCTCCCCAACGATTAAGACTGCTCGGAATACATTGTAGATTATTTAAGAAATCCTAAATCTACCTATGGGTTAGAAGGATATTGTGATTTCTGAATTGTAGAGTCCGACCAAGAGATTAATAATACATCGACAGAGGTCAGCCCAAAGGTCACGTGTGGGCCAGACGCAGATTTGCGACCCGCGAAAGGTCATGCTTTCGGCTCTTTTTATCCACCGTGTAATTACACAAATACGCCCGAGGTGTAAAATGAGCATTGTATTTATTCCACATAAAAGATAAACGTGCAAAAGAAACATCTGTAGATGATTTTTGATATTTCAAAGAAAATGAACATTGTTTTGCAGATTAAAATTAGAAATATTTTGCTAAAAAAACACGTAGTTAACAAAGGTACAATGTATACTAGAATGGTTAACCCGTTGGCAAGCGCCGAGCGCAAATTTGCATATCTTTGCTATTGACCAGTCTAGACTTTGTAACTGGGGTCCGAACTGACACTAACCTATACCGTTACATTGTTGTTGCAAAATGGTGACACGAACATTTACACTTCAATGATTCCAAAGGAACTGAACTGATTAGTATGGGAATCCCATTGAAACTAGAACGAGCAGTGGAGCACATATTTGACTGTTAGGTATAATATAATATTACTAAATTGTAACATTTACAAATATGCAGTGAATTACTGGCATGGGGGCATTTATGAAAACGAGTAATATGCATTATTTTATTACATAAGTAGCAATCGATTTCTAAAATACATATATAAGGTAATTCGGTGTCCTTTTAATGGTGGATGTAATCCGTGTATGTTTCAATTGTGAACAAGTTATGGGCTTATTTTTTTTAATTCTAAACATTAGTTCTTAATTATGTTGAATTTGATAACGAATATACATGTCTTTACGCTATTTCAAGGCGAGCCCACTTAAAGTCAACACACTACATAAATCTGTGGTGCTAGTTAAAAGTATTAGAGAAAAATACAAGGTGTTAATGACAGGGTTCCTTACTTAGTTTGACAAATAGTAGCGAAGATAATTAAAGAACATCATTCAACTGAATTTAAATAAATATTGTTATACTCGAGGTAATTATGGATTATCTTCTTTATATTCTAGGGTAACATTTCGACAATGATGAACAAACAATTGGTACGCATTTTCGTACCCAAGCCTGTGGTTAGTTAAACAAATATAGGGAGAAGGACACTATCGAACCCAATGCTGCGGTAAACAAGGGTCAACTGATAATTCCACATTATGCTCGTAAACACTTGTAAATAACACGACTGTTCCAGGAAACCGAAACGCCAATAATATTGGTATTATAGAAATTCCCGAGAACGATAATAATTTAAATAAATAACTGTTTTCCTGGTGCTCGGTAAGTGTTAATTATTTATAATCGCGATGCGGTAAACTTTTAACGGCGGGGGAATTATTTCATATCCGACACGTGGCGTATTAGTGATCTTAAATATTAAAGATCTGCCCCCTTATTCATGGACACCTACGTGACGCCTATTACATTTACGTTTTCTCCCTTTCTACCAAAAGCAAATGTCAAAGTGACAGATAAGGACAAATTAATAATTAGCTGATGACAATTTTTAATTACACTTGAATTTAGTTTAACACGAGAGCAGTAAGTACCTACGTATAAATCACTATACTTTTCGTTATAAATTGTGATGGATGTAAGGTATTATATGCCAGCTACATGCTGAGTTGTGACCCTTTTATGGCAAGCTGTTGTCGTGTGTTTATGTGTAAGATGTGTATATGTTCATTGTGCTTGTCGTAAATAAATTTTATTTCATTTCATTTCATTTCATTTCATTTGGTGGGTAATCTTATATATCATAGTGTCGTGACCCGTCACAGCTATGTATGTACAAAAACTAAGCGTTACCTTAATTGATTTTCGCGAGTTTACATACCAACAGAAACATCGATGAAAGCAGCTACTTTATAAATAGTATCTCCTAAAAAAACCTTAACTTTAGGGCGTAGTGGTGATATACCTGTCGAACTGAGAAATATCATGTCCGGTCTCATATTATAAGATTGCACTAAATTGGATTAAAAGGGGATATGAGTGAAGGTATTGGGGAGGAGACCCAATAGATCAGAGACCAGATTAAAATAAAGCCGCACCTCAAGGTGGCTTGCATTTCCAGCGGCTTCACAACTAAATCAACCAAAACAAAAATAAAACACGAGATCAAAAAAACAACTCTAAAAGTGCCTAGGCGCAATTTTTAAGTATGTAGCGACAGAAAAAAGCCTAAAGCATCTGTTGTTTTGTTTTCAAAAGGATACGACCGCTCGACTCCATCTCAGTAGCCAATGACAACACCCACGCATCTCAAGCGCTTCACGCGTCTTATCTATTTTTATACCTCCTCGAACGATGTCTATTATCGGCAGAATTCCTTCAAACAAGTACTACAACTGTAAACAGACCAGGGACCTTGAAAACACGGGGATATTAAATCTTGGAGAGGACTTTGAACAATAGAAAGTTGAAAATAAAGACAATGCTAAATAGACGCCGAGCAGAACAAAAGTAAAAGGAAATCGTAAATATGTATCACAAACCATTTAAACTATTGACAATAAAGATTATCTTGGACGATTAAGAATCCAAATGTCAATTGTGATATCTTCCTTAGTTTCTTTCAGACAATGGCGTTGTCGACCTGGGAAATTCCCTGTGCTGTAAGTTAAACTAAATGAGCTGAACTGTGAAGTGCTGATGCAGTAATACTAGTAGGTAATAACTTTTTAAAATAAAGAGTAGGTATGTAGGGACCAGGTAGAGTAGCAGGATACCAATTTACAGGGGACCACCAACAGGTTTTTTATATCAAAATCTGTTAATCACCACATTTTAGGCTGTTTGGCGTTTACTGTCAATCAGACTACATGATACTTTAGGAACGACTGTGTATTGTAACGTACGAGAACGAGATGATGGTTGAAATTATAAAGATGATGAAATAAGTAACCGCTCATTTATTAAGCTGCCACCGACCAGGCCAGTAGTTTCAGGCTAGGAGTTCTAGGTCAGCCTCCCAGCAGCAGTACATACTGTATTATCTCGATTGTGTACATGGTAAACATACGCCACATACATTTTGTTTGGAAAAACGACCTATGCGAAAAACCTGAAGTAGGGAATACAAAATACAATACATTGCTCAATTTTAATTTTCAATAGTCACGATAGGAGTTAATCGCTGCAAGAAAAAAGTTTAAAAGAAGCTGTTTCAAGTTTAAAAGCAATCAGGTCTGAATGCTCGAACGTTTTCATCGTTGCAGTCGAAGTCGAACAGGTAAAAAGTGGCGAATCGAGAACAATCGTTACTCTACTCTATGGACCACCCGGCACGGGCGATCTATGAAAGACTGACGGTGCAACCAGATACTTAATACTCCAGCCAACCATCTTGCAACTTACGGCAGGTCTGGTGCACACGAATTCAGAATATTTAAACTGCTTTGGTATTGGAAAGCATCCAATCAGAGCATATTTACAATTGAGGAAAATGTTGCATATATTCTTAAAAGAGAAACTCAATCATTCGACATTCTTGCTTTTTGGTCAGGTAGGTAACTGTCTCGCCGTGCACTGATTAAGTTTCATAATGAACTTCGCTTGCGATGCCGTTTTAATTACTTCGAGCCGGCGCTAAGAACAGCAACAGCTTCTGTGTTTCAAAGGGGGCAGTGCTTCTGTTAATTTAAGATTCGCATTTTCGTAAAATAGTGATTCCTCGTGCTCATCAAAACATTAACGAAAATACGTACATAGTATAAACTGGATAACAGATCATTATTGACCACTTAGGTCAGCGGCAAACATTCTCAACAGGCCAACGCCCCAACGTGCGACTGTGTAATCGCGAACGAATATAGCTTTAAAAATAAACAACCGCAAGTCTCAAAATCACGTGGCAATAGGCGAGATAGTTGGAGCGAACCTCCTATACGGTCCACGTCAATGCATTTCCCGGAATGCACCGGTCTCCTTTTGCAATATTTTTATTGTTATTGTGAGCCAATTTAGTGTAGATTTTTCCTCGTAGCGCCGTATAAATCAAACATTTAAGGTAGGTGTCGCATGGAGAGGGCTTTCGTAGGGTCTGCGACGACTGCGACACAATGGGCAAGGGTCTTGAATAGTGATAGTGTTCTTTATAAGAGCTTGGATTTCGGCGGTAATCCTCACATTGTTGGCGGCAGAAGGCTGGTGATTTGTCGCCGGCTCGGATGACGGGTATTGTCTGCTACCTGGCCCCGACGACCGAGGTTATTACACTTGTTTTTGTGCTCAACTCGTCTAACTTACTACATATTCGCTTTACGATCATGACTGTGCGATTCCATTTGTGTTACGTGTAATTCGATGCAAAGATTTATGTTAGTTTGACGGTTTTCCTCGTGGCGCCCTGTAGAAGTACCATGAGTCCATGACTTTGCCAGAATTGGTATCGTAAATCAGGTCATCGCGTTCACTCCAATATATAAGTGTGAGCGCGATAGAATGCTTTACGTATCGAGTAAAACCTAACCTCCTTTACTTTCCAACTCATGGTACGGCTACTGGTGAGCATTATGTAGTTTGATCAGTTTTTTTATACTACGACGGTGACAAACAAGCTTACGGCCCGCCTGATGGTAAGCAGTTACCGCAGCTACAGAAGTGTCACGTGCGCTTTGCCGACCCTTTAAAAAATTATAAACTCCTTTCTTGAAGAAACCCATACTGCACCCTCGGGAAAACCTCTGAAGGGAGGTCATTCCATAGCCGAAGCGTACGTGGAAAGAATTTCCTCTGAAACCGACACATCATTTAATTTATCCAGTAATTCAATACCTGTTTTTGTACAATTCTTATAATATCGACGCTGGAAAGGAGAAATTGGATAAGCGACACTTTTGAAGGTATTGAGTTATATACACCGTTAGAATCGGCAAATTTTTCTGCGTCGAATGAGCTAGGTTTCGTATCCATCTGACAACTTTTGTGTCGCTTATCCCATCGGTGATTTAGAGAACTTTCGATCATTTTTTATTACTAAACGACTTGGTTTTTGACAACTTTTAAGAAAATGGAGATTAGATAAAATATAATTCAACATAAAGAATCTTGGATTATTTTACCTATTTGTCATGACAGGTTAAATTTTACTTGGATATTTTTGCTGTGTAATAACTAATCATCACTTGTGGGTTAGCTATTTCTACCTGACTGTATTATATGTTCTTATGTCGTTTGGTCAATTTTACCTTTATCTTAATTTAAAATTTAAGACGGTTAGACAATATTACTTGACTATGATATCTGAATTATTGGCGTTTATCCATTTTTACCCCTACATTTATTTATGAACCATTTGTCGCTTAGGTATCCCTTTTTACCTGAATTTACATTAGAATACTACTGTCACTTATCCTAACTTGCATGAATGAAATGTCAGTCAAATAGTTACCAACAATTTGCATACATAAATGTCTGCTATTATTCTTTGTCACGTTATGTAGAAACATTTGGCAGAGGGGTTGTCCTGTCAATTGTTACTCTGCGTTAAATAAAATGTTTTTGGAACTTTAATAAATAAAAAATAAAAAAATAGGTACTAAATAAAACTATTTTTTAAGTGTTATCATAACGTAATACGGTGGATAAACATACCAACAGGTACGGTTGTTAAAAGTAGATAGTTTTCAAGTGCCTCGTTTGTAGGTAGGTACTAACTATTGTCGGCTCAATAACGAGTTATCCTTGTTGATTTTGCATGTTTTAAAATAAAGAGAAATGATCTCAAATAGAAAAACAAAATACATTTGTTTTTAATACTTAACAATAACTATTACTTACTCACATACTTACCTTCATTTTGGAATAAAGTTGTAAAAATACCTAAAACAGTGTCTTTCTTTTTTCACGTGTAGGTAAGTAAATTCGTTTACCAGTCACGGAATGTTACTCTTGTAATTGAAATGACTGACTTCTAGTCTAAAATAGTTTCTCATTTTAAGTATGTGGATATTTCTTACTGATATATTTATGCTATTTTTTTCAATTTATATATTTTTACCCGAATATTAAATAAGCCACATCGGCAGTTAGATCATTTTAACATGATGAATTTGTTATGTAAGTCTCGGGTGGACTTTTTTACCTTCCTTATTTCTTTTACAACGTGTTGGTTAGATAATTTTACCTGAATCAATTTTTCCGACCATTTTGCTTAAGCGACAGTAAATCCTTAAATAACACTTGAATACGTTAAATAATTAAAACATCACGTAGAAAACATATTTATGTCCATAAATAATGCTTCAATTATTTGATTTGGCCTGCTAATTCATTTTAATGATTTTTTTTCGAAAATCTCGGCGGTTTTTTTGCCTCTCCTGTAAAGTACGCACTGTGTCGCTTATCCAATTTCTCCTTTCCAGCGTCGATATGCATGTATGATTAATGATTATAATAGATAATTTATTCATAATTTATTAATCTGATAGAATAAGTGTCTTTATTGTACACACTGACACGGATATTCCAGTTACGATAAAACATCTCATGTAGGTATAAAATAATTATTTTCACAGTGTTCTTTACAAACATAAGTAAGAGAGAAGGTAAATAAACAAAACATTCGATAAAGTTTCGGCATTCACGTTATAAGCAATTCATATTAAAACAACATGGTGTATAAGTGCTGTAAGCTGGTTGGGTCAGCATGGGTGTAATCTATTATAATAATGGCTAACAAAACGTTTAAACGCAATATTTATATTTTCATCTTAACACATTTTATTGCGATTTGATCATTATCATGGAAGGAAGCTTGTTGTATAACTGGGATACATATATCCATATTTCACGTCTACGCTGTTACGAGGAACCTTTAGGTTTAGACTTTCATCTTCAGTTCTTTGTGTCCCAGCTCAGTGAAGCTTGTAAGTCCGAGTAGATACAGATACAACAATTCGCGTTAACAATTTTTAGAGTGTACATGCACGTGTTTAGGCTGTGCATGAAATATGTGTTAAATAAATACTTATCTGATCTTCAGACGAAGATTAAGTAGGAATAATCATTTACGTTACCTAAGTTACGGACACGCAATGCTACAGTCAAGTGTAAAAATAAGTATCGAAAGAAACCGCTCATATGTTACGACGTTCTTATTACACAGAATTAGAGTGCACTGGGACACATTTTTGAACATTTTTGTATACACCTATTTTGTCTTTGACTGTACCTATATCCGTATTCCGTATGTCTGTTTTGTTGACAGCCTTTAGAAAGGTGAACAAAACTTGATTTTGTGGTTCCGTTCTCAACTATTTGTTTTGTAGTAATTTAAAATCTCAAAACATGATGTTAACGACCACGTAGCCTGTTAACTGACCGTAAAACAATTACTCACAACAAACAACCATAATAGACAGTAGTAGAGCCAGAGTCAATCGACACCACAATTGGACACGCGCGGCCGAGCATCGTAGCAATGAGCACTGTCATCACAATCCCAAAGGCAAATTTACACAAGACAAAACCCTTCATACCTTCTTAGGAAGTAGGGCTAGCAATAATGTTTTGAAGCTAGTCACTAATGGTAAAAACGTAAATTCGCAAAGCCACTTTCTGTCATCGACGTTCTAATGTAGTGCGTGAAATTCACCTTTACACGCGGTGTAACATGAAGAAACCGAATAATTTTACATAATTCATGAGGCTGTAAGAAGCAATATTACCTGAAACCTACCCTGGACGAAACTTCATAATTTTTTGATGTTTTCAAACATAGCATAAAAATATTGGTATTGAAACGTATAAAAAAAGTCTTATTTCGACATGGGTTTATGTAACATTTTTTGTTTTTTATAACCTCCAGAATACACAGTTAAACTTATTCGGTTTCGTCGTGTTAGAGTCCCGTGGTAGTCATAGAGTTCAATCGTATTGAATAATATTGAAGGTATTGACAACAAGACAGATGTTAGTGACGGAGAATGTAAAAGTTTATTAATTCTAATAAATGTTTATCAAACATGACTGGGTACATACAAATGAACGTTTAAAGTTCAAACAAAATAATGACGTTGAAAGCGGCAACCCTAGTCACGGATGACGACATCGCACTCGTCATAAAAGCATAGCTGCTAATGAGCAAAGTTTCTGGGGCTCGCTCGTGCAGCAACTCGCTAGGGTTGCACAAATAGAAAATAGTGATCTAAATGTCATGTATAGAATTTAATGACTGATGAATTCATATTGAATATTGCATAAAGCCGATTATATATATAGCTAATAATATTTATAATTTAGGTATTACTTACATTTAAAAAAAGGATAAGTAAGGAGAAAAAATAGTTAGGCCTATAACCAAACCCTTTCTAACACATTAAACATTTTTTTCGCATTATAGTCGAGCATTGTAACATTTATAACCCTATTTTGAAAGACCATATTAAAAAATAGTGTATATCTTGAAGAAAAATTAAGATCAATCAACCTCTAGTTTTTCCAAAGTCCCTCGTTAGTACGGTCAAATCGTACATAATTTTACCCTAAACTCGCAAATCAAGTAGTATCGCTGCATTTTTGGTATGTTGTTTAGACACCATAGGACAGTATGAAACCATATTTTGCAAGCAAAAAAAAGTTGTGCTAGCTGGGTAATACGTGAAAAACTGCGAAATTTACGGCCATTTTTTAGTTTCTGATTTTTATTTAAAAAACCTTACGTTTTTTGATATCATATGTAAATGAACGTTTAAAGACTAATAAATTTCCAACAAGTTGAGCTAACATGCATTACCGTAGGTCTTATAGTTTCAGAGATTCGAGACTTTAAAAAGTACCCCTTTTTGTAAACTATATAAAATTTTGTGTTTTGCTAACGTTTTCGACTTAATATCGCCTCACCTAATTATGCTACGAAAAACATGCAATAATGACCTTATAGCGCACTTAATATTCTTTAATTTAAGGGTAAAATTAGGTCAGTGAACTTTGTAGTTGAAAGTATAAACCCGAAATTCCAAAGGCAGGAGGCCCGCTATCTAAGTTTTTCATACACATCGCAAGTCGAGTTGCAAAGCTGCAATTTTGGTATATTATAAAGGCCTTATAGATATATACGAAAATGCATATTAAAAGAAAAACAAAAAAATAATTTGGGCATAGGACGTAAAAAACGGAAAAAAATTCGCACTTTTTTTAGTTTTTGACGTTTAACTAAAAATCTATTATCTTTTTGATACTAATTGCTATAAAACTAAGAAAGAACATTAAATTTGAAAGGATTTGAGCTACGTTGCATCACCGTAAGTTATATATATTTTGAGATACAACATTTCATAAAGTGCCCTTTTATCAAAACATAAACAAATTTTAGGTTACGTTAAAGCTATTCACTAAATATTGGCAAAACGTTCGCGCTAAGAAAAAAAAGTTATTGTAGATAATAACTACATTAAATTTGGAACAAATTGAGCCGATAACAATTACTGTAAGTCTTATAGTTGGGGGTATACGAGGCTTCAAAACATGCATTTATTTTCTTAACTTAATGAAGAGCACATTTTGAAATGTCGTATCTCTAAATCTATATAATTTAGGGTAATGCAAGGTAGCTCAAATCCTTTCAAATTTAATATTCTTTCATAATTTTATAGCAATTAGTATCAAAAAGTTATAATTTTTTAGTTAACCGTCAAAAATTAAAAAAAAAAATTTTTCAGTTTTTTACGTCCTGTACCTAAATCCTTTTTTAGGGTTCCGTAGCCAAAATGGCAAAAACGGAACCCTTATAGATTCGTCATGTCCGTCTGTCCGTCTGTCCGTCTGTCACAGCCGATTTACTCGGAAACTATAAATGCTACAGTAACGAAATTTGGTAAGGATATGTGTTGTATGAACCGCTACAGGATTATGATACTAAATTGTAAAAAAAACCATTGGGGTGGGGGCCCTCCATACATGTAACTGAGGGATAGAATTTTTTTTTTAGTTGTACATAAGCGTGTGGGGTATTAATAGAAAGGTCTTTAAAAATGATATGAAGGTTTATATATCAAATTTTTATTTAAGCAAATCGTTTTCGAGATATCAGCTCTCAAAGTCTGAAAAATGTGTCCCCCCCCCTCTATTTTTTAAACTACGCAATATAAAATTCTGAAAAAAATATATGTTATGCACATTAATAAACTCTATCAATGATTTTTGGTTTGATTAAATTATCTCCTATAGTTTTTGAGGTAGGTTGATTTAACTGTATTTTTTTTATAATAAATTGATAATGGTACGGAACCCTTTGCGCGCGAGTCCGACTCGCACTTGGCCGGTTTTTTTTTCTTGTAATATGCATTTTCGTACATCCTTATAGAGCCTATATAATATACAAAAATTGCAGCTTTGCAACACGACTTGCCATTTGTATGAAAAACTTAGATAGCGGACCTCATGCTTTTTGAATTTCGCGTTTTTAGTTTCAATTACAAAGTTTACTGACCTGATTTTACCCTTAAATGAACGAATATTAATTGCGCTATAAGATAATTATTTCATGTTTTTCGTAGCATAATTAAGTAAGGCGATATTAAACCAAAAACGTTAGCAAAACTCAACATTTTATCTAGTTTACAAAATAGGGTTCTATTTGAAGTCTCGAATCTCTGTAACTATAAGACCTACGGTAATGAATGTTATCTCATCTTGTTACAAATTCATTCATCTTTAAACGTTACCTGATACATATTGTCAAAAAACGTAAGGCTTTTTTATAAAAATCAGAAACTAAAAATAGACAGTAAATTTCACAGTTTTTCACGTATAACACATCTAGAACAACTTTTTTTTGCTTGCAAAATGTGGTTTTATACTGCCCTATGGTGTCTAAATAACATACCAAAAATGCAGCTTTACTACATGTTTTGCGAGTTTAATGTACGATTTGACCGTACTACGTATATGGGCTGCTAAAATCTTACTACTGTAAAATAAGCCTAAAAAGAAAATTCTTAATTTCCAATTAAAATGGCGCCAGACGTCCTTTCGGGTTGTCTCCATAGTTTAGAGGCTGTGCAAGTCCCATATATTATAATAAATAAAACACACAAAATATAAAACAGTTAAGGTAGTGCGATTGCCATAATAAAACATGCCATAATTGTAGAATTATGGCATGTTTTATTTCGTTAGGTAGGTCTGGCAGGATTAGTATATAACAGCACTTGTTACTTGATATGAGTCGAATTGTAACTATATGCATTGCGAAATATACATGTATTATATTATAATTTATTCTTAAAAAACTACAATGAATATGTGGATTGGCAACCCTAAAGTTCTGTGCGTGCGCTTTTCGTGTTGTGCAACTTGCCACTCGGACGGTACGTCGACCGGAAATGTTGCCAACAAAGCCTCCAGAGTCGGGTACCTAGCAAACACCGACTTTTCGTGCGATTTTCTATACTAAATTAAATTATCAATTATTGTATAATGCTGTAAAGAAGTAGTTTGGATCGAATTATGACTAATTGAAATTGGAGTTTAAGATCTCGAAGTATTGCTCGTCATCAAAATCTGCAAAATGTAGACTCTAGACACACTATATGTATATATATAATTATTGATCACCAAGAAGTTTTACTCTTTAGGCTATATTTTTCAACTAAAAAACGCCAGAACAAAGTGATAGAAACAAGGAGGAATCCCATCCCATTCGAACTTTTATTACATTTTCTTTATATGCAATTTTATAGCGAACTGCAGGGGAAGTTTTACTCCAGAACTGTATAAAGTTTCGCGTAGATTCGGGTCACTCCAATTCCCGAGTAAATTGTCCAATTACTGTCCAACTTGAATGATTTCCACCGTTTGCAATCACTTCGAGTTGGTCGTTCGGCTGAAGAAGCATGGTATTCCGCAGCTCGGCTTTACGGATGTCTAGTCCAGATGACGGTACATGGTTCGCCCAGGAATTTGACACGTCAGCTCTGCATCGATTAAAATAGTCGCCAATCTTTAAGGTACGGTGACACGGATCCGGCGCGTATTTTGCATGCTAACAAGCAAACGGTTCCGACTAGGCCGGCGCGTCACCGCTTTGCGCAAGCGGCAGCGCTCGCGTCTCATCCGGCCAAGGCGCCTGGCAACAACCTGATGGAATGACATTTCCATTGCTCTCCAGGCACCAGCTAACTATAGGGAGAACCAGTGAACTTCTGTGACCAAGTTATCTGTGGTCAAATTATGAACGCGACCCATTATAAAAACTATAAGTGTGCTTTCCAATTACACAATTGTTACAGATATCAAGGACACACCGTAAGAATTATATTATACTAGTTCACACGAGAACTCGGCTGCGCTCGCGCACTCAAAGACGCTGCCTCAACTTCCGTGTATGACGGCATGCCGGCCAATAAGTACCAACTATATAACTCCATCATGTCTAGCCTTTGTCGCTCTCCAAATAAGGACTCAAAAAAACTGTAAGGGCCGGAGCCTGTCTTGATATAAAAGATTGAGCGAAAAACGACTGTCGAAGGAGAGTTATGTAACGAATGTTCGCGGAACTGAATTATCTTCAAACACGAAAGCAGTCGTATGTAGAAATTACCTCGCTTTATGCACGGGACTAATTCAAAATACATCCAGATCCAGATATATTTTTGAGTGCAGCATATATTGTTTACGTATAAAAAAAGACTCTACCAAAAAATCTATATAGTTTTAGAGATCTGTTAAAATACGTTGAAAACGATTAAGCAGTTAGAATATGAAACGATGACTAAACGTTCAAAAACTCCATTCCCAGAATGCGTAAAAATATGCTCCGCTAGACAAAAATACTCCCGCCACCCAATTAATGATAAGGTTTCTATGAAGTTCTGTAAGCGATAACGGCCGGATGTTTTGCTGCGTGGCAATGGCATTGTTCGATCTGACCGGGCGTTCGCAAGTGGCACACATGCTGATTATATTCATTCAACTTTTACATTATTTTTCTGAAACCATTCATAAATTCCGATGTAGTGTTATTTGAGTTGTCGATCATTTTGAAAAAAAAAATACATAATTTGGGGGATAAGACAGTCGACAACACAACGAAAAAATAGCAATTACATATTGTATGTAAACAAACGCATACAGCATTCGCATTTTCTGTAGATCCTTGCTTAACGTGTTTTTTTTTTTAATTATGCATTATTTTATTCAGGGAAAACATCAAATATTTTGCTTAGATGGAAATAAATGAATAATATTGTCGCCTGTGCGTGTACCTTCGAAAGTTAGTATTAATTTTAATGAGGAAGTTAGGGAAAAGTCACATTCATTGTCTGCTCGCCAAACGGATCGGGCGTTAAACAATACGCCCTTTAGGTGCAAATGTCAAACGTTAATTGAGTTGAGCAAGTACCGGTCCATAATGGTATTAATTATACCGGATGTCTGTTTAGTTAGGTACACTTTATTTAGCTGATTGTATATTCGCCCACTAGTATTTTCATGTTTTGGAAATACTATTGTAACAGGCATCCGTCATCAGTCCACCTTCGGGGGGGCTTCTACCCACGCTGCGCTTTCCGGTACATGGCCGCCATTCGAGAACCTTTTATCCTGAGAGCTCTATTTGATCACACTTATTAATGCTAAATTCTGCGCAGTCTAAATAATCAGCAATTCTGCATATAAGCGGCAGTCCGCTGTGAACGTGAATGTCTTAGGTATATGAGTTATATGCACCTAATCAGGGTAAGTGATCTTTGATGTATACTCAAGGCGGTATCGTATCGGGCACTACATTGACCGCTAATTGATGCAAAGGTGCTCTCCGCATATCAGCGGATGTTGGTATATGTAATCGATAGGCTATTGACCTAGCTCAAAGTGATACGAGTGAGCCGGATTTATCCAGATGTGTCAATAGGATAATAAAGAAATAATTTCACATTATGCAGGACACGATAGAAATACATGAAGAAATTATTAGTAAAATGTAGATTCCAGTAATTTTTGTTCAGAACTTCTACTAGAATAAACAAACGTGTCGTTACATTTGTGTATAATAAAAAATATAATTTGTGCAATATAAATATATTTTAAAATTTCATAGTGGCGATAGTTTTGACTGCAAGTGATTATGCTTATTAAGAGGACTTGAGTGGAAATATTTAATGTCCATCTTGATTTAGTCGCGGGGAGTGATATTGATACTTTTCACGGTAGGTGAAACTTAATTCACATGAAGTAATTTCCTAGGAATCTAGAACTCGCTGTAGTATGCTGCATTCCCTGATAATTCCGATTTAAATCTTATTAACGCAAGCACGAATTAAATACATATTTTTAATAAACAAAATTTTCCTTTCGTCTCTTTTCATTGACTATGACTAGGCTTAACAGCGTTAGCACACCTCCGCCGCGGAACTGAAGTAGCGAAACCGCTGACATTTCGCTACAGTTTGTCCGTTGTGAGACGAGCGGAACAATAGCGAAACTGCCTGTTCTAGCGCGTTGAACTGACGATGCATATATCTCTCTCTCGCGGAACATCGGCGATCTGCTCCGACGTCGCGCATACCTCCGCGACTTTTCCGCCACTTTTTGAAGTTTCGCGTTTGTTTCGCAAGCGAGTTGTGGCTGTCGACAGATTTCTCATGGCGGAACAGTGAAAAATTGTAGAATTAGATATTGAATTCACCGAAAAACTAATACAAGAGGTCAGAAACAGACCTTTAAATGCCGATTTCTAAGATTTTCTTGATCAATCTTTAAATGTCAAAAGTTAATTCTTCAAAATCGGCAACTATATAATATACTAACTTAGTTATAAGGACTATATAAACCCTAAAATTCGTAATTTGCTTTGTAATGTCCGGCTTTAACGGGTTGTATAGTTCTTCAAAACTTTGTGCCCTCATTCTGAAATATACCTATTATGTATAAAAATGATCTTCATGTGACTCAAATTCTTCACATAATTGGTTTTCGCCTAACTATTTCATCTTCTTATTATAATCTCGTGCACCCAGATTCTACGTCTTTTAATGTTAATGCCATTTCTTCTTCGGATTCTGAAAGCGACGACATTTGGTTTCTATGCAGGAATAATATTAACGATCGCGTAGGAATGTTTCGCCGCGAAACTAGAGTACGATTCCGCGGCATGTGTAGTAACGTTTCGCCGCGAAACTTGTGTTGCGGTTTCGCGTTCTCGTTTTCGCAGCGGAGGTGTGCTAAAGCCCTAAAGGCTGGACCACACTGGATGTGAGTGCACGGCATGCGTTTTGTAGCGTCGGAAATATTGTAGTAGGTGGCGTACCGCTTGCACGTCACGCGTACGCCACGCACATGCGTACGCGCACTGGCATCTGGTGTGGCTTGGCCTTAAAACAATTAGGATCAGCTATTTATACAATATGTACAAGATCCAGGCGCCAACGAGCGTTTTGCTTCTAGAGAGTTGTACCCGCTATGAGAAACGCCTAAAGCCCGGCCACGACATTGGTCCTAAGGCGACCAGCTTAGCGGAAAACCATACGTCCGAGAGGCAGTTCTCATATCGGCATCCCGCTCATGGATTCGCTCGCCGCCGGTCGCCTTAGACCGAATGTTGTGGCCGGCCGGGCCTTAACAGTCAACAGTTCGTCAAACAGTGTAGTTAATCTTGATCTTTGCTGTAGAATTATAGTCTATACATTGTTTTTACTCACGAAGAGGCGTAGTTTTGTCAATGTGTCAACCTGTAATGACATGACAATATGAACCGAAGCACGCGTCTTCTTGAATTAAACGATCTATACTTGAATGAATAGATGCTTAAACTCATGTAGTTCACAATAAATATTTCTATTAAGTTATCAGGCGACGACGTAGGAACGAAAACGAGAGTGGGCGGTTATCAGAGGCGCGTGCGTCTACGCGTCACACCAGCCCGCCATTGACGTCACAAAAGCCAATTATATAACTAGATCAGGGATTACTTTCTACGAATAATTCGATTTATTGTATGCCTATATTGAAGGTGTGCTATGTAAATTTTGTACATTGTTGCATACGAGCCTTTTCACTTTTAAGGGCAGACAATTAGCGTAGGTAACTAAAAAAAAACCTTGATTGCAGTCAGGCTTGTAACGCCAATTAAGCACCAAATTTCAATAAAAACTCGGTTTTAGTTTAAATTTTAACCATAATCGACATCACAACTACAAAAAATAAAAATAACTCCGATTAAGTTTAAATTCATAAGAATATCGTACTTAATTCTTAATTGTCGTTAGAAACCTGACTGCAGTTAACGTTTTTTAATCTTACGCTAATTGGGTGTCCCTAAAACAGAAAAAACCTAAAAACTTATTAAAGTAGGTGCCTCTAGAATAAACATGAAAATATAAGCGAAGCGCGGGGAGGTTTAGGGCAGTGGGAGCGCAAAATTTGCATATTATAGAACTAGAAATTCCAGTTTCGGACGCGAACAAATGCGGAATTGTTCGCAGCTCGTCTCAAGTTCTCAGGAATACAACCTCAGAGCGTTAGGCCTGTAAGCAGACACGAGAAACCTAAGATTCTAAAAAGCTTCTCCTCAGTAGAAGGTAATAGGGGATAGTACGTAAACGATAGAAAATGTTAGGACTTTTTTTCTCGTAGGTTTTAGGGTTTCGTATCACAAAAGGGAAAAAAACGGAACCCTTATTGGATCGCTCGCTTGTCTGTCTGTCTGTCCCTCTGTTACAGCCGAACTACTCGACAGCTGAAGTCATTCATAATAAGAAATATTTGTGAACAGGGGGATAAATGTATAAAATTCGAGGAATCAGTAAAGAAATCCTTTCATCTTTCATCAATTACATCATAGGTAAGGTTTGACGCACATAATATAGTGCGGCGCAAAGTAAATTAGTAGTGGAAAGACTTGTAAACTAGGAATAAGCACTTAATCAACTGTGGCTCGAATAATATTTAGCAACAAGGTGACGAAAAATGTGGTATATGGGTGGCAATGACCTGCTGCAAATTATATGGCGCTATTATTTAAAAAAAAAAGAAACTAAACAGCCTACCTCGAACCACGTTCGATGTATTGAGTCTCTGTCGCGCTTGGAATTCGTACCTATACCTACGTGAGGCACCCTGAGGAAAATTATACTTTACAAATTGGGAAACCCTGTGTAAACTTGTGTTCAAGTGACAATTAAATTTCCGATTCGACTAAATAAAGCGACATAAAACAACAACATGACACCGACGATAATGGATATGTGCGGAATTCCCAATTTAGAGACCGAAAACCGTGTCGTTATGTGCGCAGAGTCCAATGTTTCGTTGCATGAGATCACAGTGAGTCACCATTGACTGTTGCCACATCAGCTGACTCATTGAGCGGGCCTCAGTGAATGAGAACGCGAAATCTATTGTTTCTCAATTTGTCCTTAAATCTCAGATGCTGGTGCATCCAACTGCAGAGATAAAACACATGAGAATCTACCTCGTAGCACACAATAGTGGCGAAACGGAAAGTCGTGAAACAAACCAGCTGTTGCTCTTTAAGAAAACATGTTACACTGTCGTAGGTTGTGAAACGGCGTAACTTTCTTCAAATTTTTAATTACGAATTAACAAAATTATTTAGAGAGCAGACTGAACTTGCGTGATAGAGAATTCTCGATTTTTTCCATAAATACTTTGCTGTACAAAACGAGCATAATTATACGCATTAGGAAGAGGATAATAATTCATAAAAATACGCTTTTGCGCTGTTTTGGGTAAACCCAGCATGATACATATATCGATATTAATATTTGCTTTGACCGAATTTTGACATTAGTTTCACATAAAAGGATATACGACGGTTAAATTATAAATTTTTGTATTTACGTATAGTTTAATTGAAAGTTTGAAACATTAAACAAACCTCGCAATAAAATCGAGAAAAAATAACTGTTTGGTAAGTACGGTCGAGGAATTTAATTTACTACCCATTTCGTACCTTGTCATAATATGATAGTCATAGCAGTTTTCAAATTGATTGCCACTGTGACAAGGTACGAAATGGGTAAGAAAATAAATTCCTCGACAGTACTATAATTACGCAAAAAATTTAGATCAACTTAACTGTTCGAAGTTTTGTAAACGGATCTAATCCATGACTTGAAGCTTTGGTGGCTAACTAAAACAGAATATTATTTCGACGCAACGCGGCAATAAAAGCCAGAAGGGAAAAATATTCTACTGCATATAATTATATCGGCAGTTACACAAACCCTTGCAAGCATCAGCTGTTTGGACAAATACCGAGGTGCGGTCGAGTGTGCAGTGAGTCAGCCATCAGCTGATTCATTCGGCGGCCTTGCATGCACCGCCTGCGATTGAATAACCATCGTCCTTAGCCGTAATTGCAGATACCTAGGAAGGATTACTTTCGTAGAAAAACTAACAGGCGGTCATTGTAAAGCAATTACACGCGTCTTTGACGTGACGGCTATGATTGATTTCCGTAAACTTGAGTCTACGAGATTGTTTCACTTGAGGACTATGAGGACATAAATTAAAACGAATGACAGATGCACAGGACAAATAAATAACATAGGTACATTTCAGGTTCAGTTTTCTACTGACTGCCGCGATAACTGTCGCCGATCAGGTTTCGGAAACAAGGTGACACAGGTGACCTAAAGGTGACCCCGGCGCAAACACCTACGCGGTTCGACGAACTCGTGTATATTTTTGTTAATAAGTATTTCTACTTATTTCTCACACTCAACAATGCACGGTGAATAAAAGTTTACATACGCAATTGTGCAAACAAGCCGTCTCAATGTATTATCCGTTTAACTTCAACCTTGGAAACGGTGAGACGCTGAAATTATTATTATAAAAGCAGTCTAGACAATACGTAGCACCTGGTACGGAACCAGTTTGAGACAGCCTATTTGCGCGCCACTTGAAACAAAAACCATCAAAACACATCAATGTGGCCGACACGGAAAAGGTTTCGTTTAAAAAGAAATATAGAATAAAAGTAAAAAGACGAAGCGTATTTACCCCCACCGCGGCGGGCAATAGAGGCGCCCGCCAACTAATTGCGAAAAACGAGATTAACGCTCACTGTAGAGGCACTAAACGAGGATGGCTCTGTTTACCACCCCAGTTTCATTCCTTTTACAACGCCACTAATAGACTTATTTTATTACAGAGAAACGCCGAGATATTAGCAACTAAGTAATCTTCATAAAATTAACACTATTAGGACTGTCTACTGTGGCCTGTCTAGTCGCAGATAGTCTTATTTGCTTAATGGATTAATAAGAGTTTATAGACCCGAAGACGCTTTATTAGCTTCTCAACAACACGAGTGTAGATTTTCGGGATATATTCGTGACGCTATCGAGTTTTGCAAGAAATAAGCGACGGTTGGTCGGCTAACGGCCGTCTCACAAAAAAACTAAAAATTGCATTCCCACGATAGATATTTATGCAGCTAGCAAAATTATATTTTTATTCCTGTTTGTAAAAATTAAAGGTTGTCAAGGTTTTTTTACTGTATGATTATAGTTAAAGAAGTTTAAGTCCATGAACACGAACGAGAACCGGAATACTCAACTATATTACTCTTAAGCCAGATTTACACCTGCAAGTTGTTGCCGCAAGTTTTGAAACAAAGTTACATGCAAGAACGACATGCAAATATTTGCCACTCACTCTAACTCATAGTTGCGCCTCAAAACATGCAGCAGTAAGTTGCAAGTGTAAGTGTTCAGCTTTAGAAATGCAGAACAAAGATTCTGAAGATATATCTACTGCAGTTTGTGTAAGAGGAAAAGTGAAGCGGCAACAATACCGAACGAATTCAAGGTTGGACAGGGCGGGCTCGGACTGATGGTTAATTGCCGGTAACCATACAAACGAGATTAGGCACCACCCGCGGCCGCTGGTCAGCTCAGTCCAGCCCAATCGCTCCAGACGCAATCCAATTTAAAAAAACTCCGCAATTTCACCCTCCCTACTTGGATTGTGTGGCTTTGCGTTAACTTGAGTATTTAGACCTCGAATCTCTTGTTGGTTGAAAGTTTCAACTCACAGTATAACAGACACATAAGATCTGTATTTAAATTATTGTAGGTAACCGCAAATATTTAGTAGGTAGAAAATGACCAAGAAAATAGACAGTAAATGTAAATAAGGGGGTATTTTTTTATCAAACCACAATTGAGAAAATTAGCCCTCACTCAGAGGTACAATAATAACAAACAAACTTAGAAATTAATTTAGGCCACGACAAATGATTTCTCCCAAATTGAATGAAGACATTATTAAAAGCTGTCGGGTCGTTTTGAAATGTTAATTTCTGGAAGTGGAACGTTATAATTATTCCTTTCTACGAAACTTGGTGCGAAAACATCCGATTTATTGCTTGTAGATTGCCCAACAAAAAGAAATATTTTATTTTAAGAGGCAATTAGAATTCCAATTATACACTAGTGTCGTTCTATATTCACCAAAATCTAAATTATTACGTAACTCTTTCTACAAGCAAAGAAGGGAGCACGTTTTACGAAACTGTGCGTTCATAATAAATCTCAAAATATTAAGATCGGGTGCACTCAGTTAAACACACGTACGAATCGAACGATATCAATTATGTATTCGCCTCGCCTAGTAACAAACAGGTGTTTACACGGCTGTAATATTAAATTGTTTCATTGGCCTATGCCTATACCAATGTAAAATGACCGTTTTATTATATGCCGATAATCCCATTCCAGTACGATAACATTAATACTAACATGTTTTCATTCAAGCTTGTCGTTGGTTGAATTTACAAAGCCTTAACAAGATGAAAATCTAACGAGTCTTGAAATCTTATTAAAGTAGAGAGCTACCATAAGTAACAATAAAGATAAAAGCAATACACAATATACGTAAATAAAGATGGCTGTAAATCAGTTGCTTAATTATCGCCTTGAAACACAAACCTAGTTATCAGACGGGTTATGGGCATGACACACATTTGAAACACCATTACTGATAGCACAGGTTGTTTCGATACCTACTGCAGCCATTTAAAACATTTTCACTGTATGCGTTTTTTACAATAAACAATACCTAGGTACTGCACGCAAACTATAAAAGTTTTCATATTACATTGATTAGGGTTAATTTCAATATGACAAGGTTGTAGCAGAAGACCACCCGAGTAACAACATAATCGAAAACGTGAATGTTTCCGAGTAAGTCCGCCCTACCAGTGGCTGCAGAACCGTGGAGGTTGATGCCGGTATGCAACGAACGAAGTTCAACAGGAGCTCAGCTAGCTTGGTCGGACACAAAGGCCGCGCGATGTCAAGTAAATTTTAACACGCAATTAGTAAGGCGGCGGACACCTTGGCACCGATAGCCTGCCTCGTGCAGCGGCCTCTGGTTTCCGCTAGGTTTCAATGTACAGCCCCATAACAACGGGCGGTTAAATTCGTAACGTAACGATATTCGAGGGAGGCCGCGAATAGTTTTATTGTTGGGTGCTTAGCTCGCTTTTTCGGTATTAGGGGCTTTGGCAACAAACGCCGATCATTGTTTTTGTGCACGCAATCTGTCGGTTACGAACCGTATAACAATATAATGAAACCTTTTCGTTGCTGTTCTAATTCTTTTCAATCAAAAAAATGTTTTAACCGCCATAACCATTTATATTCGGTGTTCACAATTTAAATATGTGCAGATTGCGTGACGTCGCGACTATAAAGTACCGACCGATGAAACATTTTAAGCGGGAAATATTGTAAATGCCTTAAACAGGACTTCATTATCCGCTGAAAATAGTATAATAAGACATTCCAGACGTGAAATTTCTGTGAATTGCTTGACGACATTATTCTTTACAAATACGGAGAAAGTCAGGTAGAGCAAATTGAAAAATTAATGTAACTGAAAATTTTATGTGCTCGAATGATTGTGAAACGTTTCCTTTGCACATAAAATACGTACGATATCGAGTTTAGGATATCCTTCAGTAGTTTCTTAGATAAGCTCGTCCTAAAGCAAACTTTCCTTACGAAATTAGTGTAAGATTTAGACTAGAGAGCCGGTGCTTGGGCAAATTTTCCTCATTTCGAATGTACAAACGCAATACCCGTACGCACCCGCCGCTCGTAAAAGGATTCGCTACGCTCGCGCCGTTTCGCATAATATAAGTAACGTAACTGTTCCCTTGCACGATATTTTTGGTTTTGTACAATAAGTAGGTACCTATTATGTCAGCTGCGTTTGTGTTTGTTAGTAGTGTTCCAAAATATTATTTTCCTAACTAGTGCGCAAAAACGAACTTTGCGCAAGCTTGGCGCGCGCTGTTTTCTCTTTTTGACGCACTTGTTATGAAAAAATCGTCCCTTACGCGTACGAAAACTTTTTTTTAACTCTGGTGGTTGTCGCCCTCGTTTCACTCGGGCTGCAACTTTCACCCTCGCCGAAAAAAGTTTTCCCGCCCTAGTTAGGAAATGTATTATTATGTCATTTGTGCTAAGAGGACCAATAAAAGCTATACTTGATTCCAAATGTGTATTGCAGAATAAAATCGGACAGCAATTCCTTGGTTCCTAAATAACTAGTCCGTCACTAAATATCGAAAATACTTGTGTTAAGAGGAGTATACCGAAAAAGGCGATATGTACCTACTTGATTCCAAATGTGAATGGATGGCGAAGGGTTAAAGTCATCATTTCCATAATTCATGCCACAAGCATGCGCATCCGCAGCATGCGGCACTTCCGATTCGTGAAACAATTATTTGGCTTTCACGACGTCAAGTACGGCAACATTAACAATATTTTTTTTACGTCGCCTTTTTAGGAATAAATTCAGTTTTTCCCTTAAAAAAGCATTCGTATCACTAATCACTACCAGTTCTGTCCAACTAGCGCGTTCGGTTCGAACTGTCAGAGCCACCCCGGGGAGGCCCTACTGCACTATGCTGCTGAATGTTGTTCATTGAACATCTACGTACTAATACGACCGCTGTCAGAGAATTGATGTAGACGATGGTCAACTTTTTAGCTATTATTTAGGAGAACCCTCTTAGGGATATCATTAGGAACTATTCTGTTGCACAATATTTTTAGATTTCTTTACTTAAGTGCATTTTATGTTAATGTCCAAGTTTAATTAGTAACGTGGGTAAATTAGTCTGCAAACATTCAATTCAAACCAATTTAGTGAATCACAAAATATGCCAATGACTCATGATAGCGGAAAAAGTCAGAATGGACATTTCTGTTTAGACCTTCCCTATTGTCTGCTGTTGCCATGGCAATGTTAATTGGCTGTATGGATCTAGAACACGAAGACTCAAGAGCAGAAAGCCGACCAGCCGGCGCCGCTGAACTATATAATCCGGGTGGCAACAGCCACATGACGTTGCGGTCTCACCTTGACTCAGTTTAGTTGGCCCGCTTGCATTACTGTTCTACACTCGTGATTAGACTACTTGTTGTGCTGACATGTGACTATGGGTGTTGACTTGTTTAATCATCATTACCTGCAACTATGTGATGTTTGCCAAAATATCACGGCATAACTGTTTAAGACTAATCGGTTCTACATGTCTAGAATACTTATCCCTGAAGATTTCTGTATAGGATTTAGAGAACCCCCTTTGTATTCACAACACAGACAAGGAGACTTAGACGTTGCTTTGCGCATTTTTCAGAGAAACCCGAGCTGCTTCTATCAAAGGGTATTGTGATCGGTAGATTCAAAGACATGTTTTTGAACGTCCCAAACACAGGCGATGTCCGCCGACGGAGTTTCTTACAAAAATATCCTTCTGAAGACTGTACACTATGAAATTAAGCCATGTTTTGCTTGGATTATCTTTTTACATATTTCCTATCTTCAAGTTATTAAGGTAATATGTATTAAAATGTACCTAACATTTTTTATCTAGAGCTGTTTGATCATCTTCCTACACCTCTTAACATAATCGCACAATGTATTTATATTTATACGAGTACAAGCCTTTAAAAGCTCTTTAGCTTTTAAATTTACCAAAATTGTACTCAATGTGCCTGTTTTCAACTTAGGTTAATCAGGAAAGCTTTTTACTCCGAGCACTCAATGGGGGTAAAAAAAGTAGGTAAAAAACACCAAAATATCAATACTTCATAATCAGTTATAATTTGAAAACAATACAAAAACAATTGGCAGGTTCAAAAAGAGGATTTGAGAAATGTGTAAAACCTATTTCTTAAATAAAACTTTGACCTTTTTGGCACAAAAACCGGTAAATTGTGTCAGAAGGACGTGGACCAAAAAAGTGTAGGCACACTCCAACGTATGAAGGTAAAACACGATGTTGACGTATTATTATTTCATTATGATCGTATTATAATACTTTCATATCCACTGATTATTAAAATGAAATCCTTGATTAAATATGAGCATTCGTTTGGCAGATAAACCAGATTATCCTTGCCCGGATGTCATCGTGTAGTCTTTAAACCTATTTAAATCATAATATTTTCTTCGGTTACCACGATAGTTTTTCATGAAATAAAACCATCATAACGGATAACCAGCATAATATCGCGTATATCGTCATCCGTAGACCACGAAATTTAATTAATATACGCGTTATAAGCCATTAATAGTACATTACTATAGAGGACGGGAAACGAAGGGTTACAGGGCAAGTAGATATATCTGGCCGAAGGAACTGAGGTCAGATAGGGATACGCGGCCTGTAACCCTGTTTCTCGCCGAGATTTGTATAGTGATTTTCTCAAACTTGCCATGAAATAAAACGAACTGATTTCACCGAACCATACTATTTAATTTGTAAATAAACCAATAGTATAGTATCGTAAAACATTAAAAAAACAACATACGCGCCTAATTTTTTTTAAATCTGTTTGAGGTATCCTTTTAACTGGTGGTATAGACATTAGTTCTAAGGTTTTTTTTCTGTGGCTGAATGTCAAGACCTAGTGTCACAATTTGACGTTTCAAAACAAAAGACAGTCTGTTTGCAGTCCTAGGTGTGAAATAAATACATGAAATCTCTTTACATATCATCTTAGTATATGACACCGGATACATAGTATTTCCGGGTTTAATTTAAAGTAAGTAACATCAACATTCCGTAGCAAGTTAGAGAAATAGTACATTACTATAGAGGACGGGAAACGAAGGGTTACAGGCCGCGTATCACTATCTGGCCTCAGTTTGTTTCTCGCCGAGATTTGTATAGTGCTTTTCTCAAACTTGCCATGAAATAAGACGAACTGATTTCGCCGAACCATACTACTTAATTTGTAAATATATCAATAGTACAGAATCGTATAACATTAAAAAAAAAACATTCGCGCCTAAATTTTTTTTTAATCTGTTTGAGGTCTCCTTTTACCTGTTGGTATAGATATTAGTTTTATGGTTATTTTTTTTCTGTGACTGAATGTCAAAACCTAGTGTCACAGTTTGACGTTTCAAAACAAAAGACAGTTTGTTTGCAGTCCTAGGTGTGAAATAAATACATGAAATCTCTTTACATATCATCTTAGCACATGACAACGGATACATAGTATTTCCGGGTTTAATTTAACGTAAGTAACATCAACATTCCGTAGCAAGTTTGAGAAAAATAGTTTTACTTCACTTATTTATAAAAAAAAACTTTAATATTTACAATCACGTCGCAATCATCACATTGTTCTGTTTTACAGAAATATTAGACAACTCGTGTTCATGCAACGGCAGTTTTTGCAACAGCCATCACAACACTGGAGAATGCCAGATGCGTGAATCAATCTCTAGCACCGACTTCACATGAAATGAAGCGTTGCCATGAATGGGCGATATCGTTAATTGGCGGATAACTCGAACAGCTGGTGCTCCGCCATTCGTGTCGTATAAACACGATCAAATTCAACTGAACAAGAATGCGAGCGAGATGTTTTCTTGTGTATCTTTCCGGCGGGAAGTTCTGAGTTTGTAATTGCAAGATAATCATGTTTGAACAGTCAAATTAAGGCGAGTAGTTCAGTTAAGAACAATATATCTATTGATTACTTAACATTTATTGTTTAGCATATTACTATTGTTGATTCATTGTCAACATAATATCAAGGTTCATAATAATAAGTAACCTTAAAGCCTGTGGCTGTCTATTGAGATGGTATTTACATGGACTCATTTAGTCGGCGATAGCAAAGAGAAATCATTGTTATGGCAGCAGTTCGGACTCGGACCTCTTTTCTATAGTTTTTTCATCTGTGAGTCTGTGACACATCCAACCTTCATCACCATAGCTCGTCATTTCCATTGAAAGCTCAATATTCTCTACCCGCCTGCTGGGACCTGTCCATGGATACCTATTATTGTGCCCGTGAACGGGTTGCAACAGGCGTACAACACAGCAAATTTCTCCAAATGGACTCTACGTGTTGGATCCATATCCGGCACAAGCCTATCTAAAGACCGGGATTTATAGATCCATGAAACCCCGAGAGTAACATTTACTTGTATAGGTACTGACCCTGTAAATTTATATCTATTCTTCTGTTCTTTTTTAATTGCGTTTAATTTAAGTTGAAAATGAAAAGAAAAAATCCAATTTAACAAATGCCGATATACCAAACTTCTATTAAGTAACCTGTCCAATTTAACACAAAACACAACGAACACCCTGTAATAGTAATAACGATACGAGTAGAACCTAACCAAACCAGATTCCATTCACATGATATTTTTTGCTTTAATTATACCGCGAAAAAAACAAAGTTCCCAGAATATTCTAGGTATATCCTGTTCGAAAGCCCGTTCTCATAGCAGTTTTGTAAACTTTTTGGTGAATTCGAAGGCCTGCTCTCCAGTTAAGCCTCTATTGTTATAGTATTGCGACGTTCGGTTGTCCATAATTGAATGGATTGGTAATTCGGATCCCGTTCATGTGAGAATGAGACAAAACAAATGCAACATATCCAACTGAAATTGATTTTTATGGAGGGATTGTATCTTAAGTAGCAGCATCGACAAGTCGCTGATTGCAAAATTCGCCCACAAGCCGAATTGTCACTTACATTGGATGCAGATGGTCCATGTCACAGTTGATTGCATTATCAAATGGTTTACGATACCGTATTATTCTGAATATCTGCGTATTTTATTGGAGATGTGGGCAAATTGAATGTTTTGACGCCTTTATTATGTCGCTTCTATCTTTACCAAATTCTGTCAGATTATTACAATAAGGTTCGTTATTATACAGGGTGCTCGCGAGGAAACCGAAAGTTTTCAATGCTGAATTCCTGAGCATATTTAGAGTATTTAATGTTATATAAAATTTCCGGGATTCGGCTTGGTTCCAGAGATAATTAAA
>JALPQI010013505.1:0-41179 GCA_025490895.1 Thaumatotibia leucotreta | reverse complement strand
ATGATTGATAGCTCGGCTATAAAAAAAAAAATTGTTCCCGTGTAAAGAATGACACGGTGATATTTTGTAACTACTCGCTCGCTAGTATAGTTACTAGTTCAGCGGTGAACTAAATGTCGCCGTATCTATTAACTTTACACAGGAGCGAACATCTTCTGTTTGTTATCATAATCGAGCTATCAATCGCTAACTCGCTTTTGGTGGGACCAGTGCCTAATCCAAAAACTACGACGACCAACCTTCGGTGACATTTTGTTGGTACAGTCGCCAACAGTATATATCGTCCAGAGTGTTCACATATCTGAACACGCTTTTATTGGCATAACGATAGAAGCGTGTTCTGATATTTTGAACCCTGCGGACGCTACGATATATCTGATGACGATTGTACACTTTATAGTATTTTGTATATTTTAGGCACATGAGAAAGACTACGATATAAATAGTGAAGATGATCCTGAATGCGACTATTACATTAACTTGGGCACTGCTTTTCCGGGTCGTCCTCTGACTGCCACATTGCATGTACATAACAATAGGTAAGTTGTCTACATCCATCGACATCATTTTCTTTTGTAAGATGCACTCACTCACCACCTGGAAATAAATTATTCAGTAATGATCAGATTAAAACGAAAAAAACACGTGATCATAATGTATGGAAAGGGTCACGTGATTTTTGGTTCAAATATGTCATTCTCACACATTCATCACTTTTCGCTTATCGTATGCTATTTCTTGGATAGGCATGCTGATGTAGTGCATAATCATTTGCTTTCGTATTTTTACGGAAATGTCCAAAATAATATTGCTGCCACAACGAGCTCCAATATCCATTGGTCTGATGTGGATTGAGACAGGAATATAAATTCGAACTATTCCATGAAAATACAAAGGAAAAAGGTTGCTTTACATTTGATATATCGTATAGTATAGTCGAAAAGAGGAAGGCCGAGAAGGGCGTACATGGACCAATGATTATGGCAATACAATTACGAGTATAGGTAATATTGCCCTTCTATTTTGCAGCCCAATTATATACTCATTTTACTGGGAGCTCCGACCATGGGGCGTCTGCTCCTGTTTGCAAGAGTTATGTTCATCAACCAGTTTAATAGAACAGCAAAATGAAACTGGCCATCAGTTTTGCCCTGGAGCACTTAGAGCTAAGGCTGCTAGAGACATAGCTAATATGGAGACATGTGATAAGATGGAAGATGATCCGGACGGAACGCAACAAAAACAAGAAGAAGTAAAGTTATTATGTTTTTAAATGGTTATTTATTTATTTACCTCGTTATTCATAAATCATAAACGTCTGCAAACGTAACAAGCCGTTAATCCTTAATTTGGCAATGCTCGTCACAAATGAACATAGTCTTCGACTTTTTGTATTTTTTAAGACCGAATTTTCTGCCCTACACAATGGCGTGGACCGCATGATTTTTTTTTAATTTGCCAAATTGAGGGCTAAGTATTTTTTGTCCCTTTCGGTCTTATACAACCAAAAGGGACAAACATCATTTAGCGGCTTGCTTAGTTAGGAGACGTCTAAGAATAATGGGGATATCTTTATGGGACAAATAAGAAAACTTTTAAAATACAAAAGGAGAATTTAATGTCATTGGGCATTCTATACCAGTTAAAAGCAGAGAGGTTATGCAGTTGTAACGGCATGATTTTATAATAAACATGCGAATGCTCTATCTAAATATTTATGTTGTTTTTGGAACTTATAACGATTAAACTAAAGCAAACAACATAATTTCCATGCGAAAATAACGTAAAATGTCTTCAATGAGTTAGTAGCACCTATAAAATAAAATACATTTAAAAGCCACTCATGTTAGAGAAAACTAATAAGAGATGCTATCTCATGAGAAAACTATCAAAATAGCCGCTTATCATGATCATTGGAGTAAGGGTCGACACGTCTAAGGACTGATTTTTCAATTCCCAGTTAACAGTATACCTGTCAAATAAATGTTAGTCCTGTCTTTTTTTGACTGATGATTTTAGAAAAGGATCTAACGAATAGGTTTATTAAGGGATTGAAAAATCAGCCCCATGTGAAACAAGATAATTAAAAGTCTAATTATTTTGTTAAAAGAAATGTACAGCGCCTAAAGCTGCATTAAAATATCCCTCAAAACGGTGTAACTTTTATTCGAATCGCATGAATAGAACCGGAGCAACTAAAAACTTTCGGCACAGCCCTCGAATTCTTGTCTATTTCGCGAAAAAAAAATCATTGTAAAATTACACGAAACACGATTTTCAACGATTATTTTGACATTTCCCCAAATATTTACGTGAGCGAGGTGCCGGTTCACAAAACAACTACATATATGTTGCATCCGCTACAATTGCATTTTATACCCAGGACGTCCTGTTTGTTCTCGGTCCGAATTATTTGAAATTTCCAAAAGTTGGAACGGAGCCAGAAAATTTTGTTTCTACTGAACTAATTTATATTTTGCTTAGGTAACCACAACCAAGTGTTAGTTTCACAGTAAAGGATTGTGCCATGATTTGTTCGTTTGAATTATAAATACTTATTTTTATAAACAGTTATTTACGCGTTAAATATTATATTATCCTGCTTTTATCATGTCATTTTCACCCTACTTACGAATCTGCAAAGTTCTTGTATGGTGTCAAATGTATTTTTCTCTACCATCATCACGCGGCGGTCATTATGACGAGGTACTATGTAGTAATTGGATTTATCTTGGGACTTAGGTCGACTTATGAGGGCTGTACCATGATATGAACTGTTGCAGAGTTCGGACTTTAGTTCCGACAGCATTCGTCTTGTATCACTGCCGGATGAAGGTTGTGTGCGTGAGCGCAGCGTATGCCCTGTGCAAGTGCATGTTCAAGATTCGGGCCAGCAGCTAGGGATACATCGCGCAGTATTGCTGTTAGTATACTTACTTACTACTACTCACTTCACTGGCTCAGA
The DNA here is from genome assembly GCA_025490895.1 of Thaumatotibia leucotreta. Lineage (NCBI taxonomy): Eukaryota > Metazoa > Arthropoda > Insecta > Lepidoptera > Tortricidae > Thaumatotibia > Thaumatotibia leucotreta. The sequence goes on along the minus strand of JALPQI010013505.1, from coordinate 38,214 downwards.
GTCCCAAACAGAATTTTGGTCTCTGATAACAGAGAGCGCCATTTTGTCCTGTTCTACGCCACGTCATCGTCACGACAGTTGGGTACTCCCAGGGCGGTCCGACGGGCTACCATGATCTACTAATGAGATTGTTGAGGACCTTATCTGAATCGCGATGTGCCAGTTCCATATATAATTTGACAAAATCTGACAAGTAGAACCTAATCTAAATTGTAATTAGAGATCATGGTAGCCCCCAGATCTTTCAGGGTTTCGGTACTCCAGCGGTATCTAGATCGTTCATTTGTGAGTTTTGTTTTGCGTGGGGCTGTGTAAAAGTTTAGAAAATTTGTATGTAGATCGTGAACGTTGATTACACAAATAAAAATATCATCAATACGTTAGTAGTGATTTTCACTTGATCTCGAAGCGACCTACAACATTTTGAAGCGAATTTAAAGCTAAGTACCTATCACCGATCTGTTTTACCGAAGCGTATCACCCTTTTAACAGTTGTCTTGTAAGACTTGACTATTCAAAATCTATGATCATGATCACAGTATGTAGAGTAAAAAATATCAATATGTGGGACACATTCTAATAGTTTTAATTTACTCGTGCATAGGCCACAGTGTTGATTTAATATTACTCCAGTGCATTCATCGAAATCTTCATCGTCGAACAAAACGAACTTGCGCATGTATGTGAATGTTAATGTTATTAATTGCTTAAAACCAATCATATTTCTACTTTATATTCTTTACTTTGCACCACATCATTCGGAAACAAAATATGCGCGCTACATATTTGCGAAAAAACCTGAAAGTTTTAAATTGAATAAATTGCAAATGAATCCCGGCAACAGAAATTCAAATAGCCCATCGGTTGGTTTGCGTCGAATTTACATACAAAATGTTTGGGCAAATTGAGACATTGTTTTATATGATCATTGCATAAATTGGATTTATTGAAATAAAAAATAGAAATTTAAGAAAAGAACATTTGAAAAATAACGCCTCTCCTGAAGGTTATAGCATTCAGGCAGCCAGTAGGTTAGCAAGGGTTTTGTTCGGAAATTCCAGGATCATATTATATGGACGGTGAAAAGTTAAGCGACAGTTTAGGCAACATTAAGTTATAAAATATTGTTCGAATTACCTTTTTTCTGCGTCCTTTGAGGCGGGTTGCTTTCAGCTGATAACTTCGATGTCGCTTAAGGTATCCTAGTTAATGGCCAAATTTAGAAAACTTGTCTTTATGCGACGTAATATTTGGCTCTAAATTAGATTGTGTACGTATTAACAACATTTATGCATAAATATGAAATGTCTTACTATTCAACATGTTATTTATTTCAGATTTATTCTGAAGGATTTACCGATAGAAAGCTTCACTCGGGATCACACACCTCACGTAGCGGTTACAAGAACAGTGGATGAAGTTGGTCCTACAGGAAAAGTGAATATTTTTCATATGATGTTTTGGACTTATTTATATGAATGGAATTTTAAACAGATATTGCTGCTGATAGCTGCTTGCTGGCTCACGCTTCACGTTTCAGGCAAAGAGTTTTCAGAGTCGAACAGAATAGTTTACTTAAGTATGATCTTTCCATAACAAAACGCTTTATTTTTAATATAATATATTATACTTTATAATACAAAGAAGTACACAAAGAAATGTAATTTACAAAAGTAATCCGATTACTTTTTGCCCAACTCTGGTTGAAACTATCTACACCATCAGTTCAGTTTAGTTTATTTTGTAGTGTAAAAATATTAGACAATCAACGATCGATATAGAAATGTGGTGGCTTTCAGATAAGGACTCACAAAGTTTGCGACATAGTGCAAGCCCAAATAGAAGTTTGGTGGACTGTCGTGCCCGTGAAATTTGTTGTAGACCCACCCGTGCTGCCTCTTATTCATTCAAGGAAGTACGTTTCGTTGCTAAGCAGAAATGGTAACAAAACTGCTTACTAAATAATCAGGATGTTTAATTCGGGGTAAAGGATTATGTTACCAGACCAACCTGAATTTTGGATTATAAAAAGTTAGCACTCTTATGGATAAGTGAAAACTGATTAGCCAACTTTTTTTTAAATATTTTTTTTGAGAGTTGGTGATTTTGGTGTCATTAATTCAAAATTTATATCATATTTTCATGTCGGTGTTATTTTCAAGAAAATAGTCTGATCATATTTTATCACTTATTTTTAAATGTTAAAGATTACCATACTGTGTCACCACTTAATCAGCCAAAAAAAAATCAGTATTATCAAGAAAGCCCCTGAAGTCCTCCGCCTAGCAATACGGGAGCAGGAATTTCTTATCCGTCTCATATGCTGTTGTTTTATACTTGGCCGTGTGGTGACCGCAGTAAGAATACATTTATGACCACCCCATCTCTTCCCATGGCTGTCGTGTGTTAGTGATATATTAAGGATTGATGATAGGCAGCACGCAGCTTCAGTTTCATCATAGTGGAGTGGACACTACTGCGATAATAGGAGAGGCCTTTGTCCAGCAGTGGACTTATTATAGCCTGATGATGATTGTGTTTAATATTTAGGGTAAAAGCTGTTACTATATCCTTCTGCGCGACGCAACTGTTCGGAGTCGACGAAATCTTGGCGAAATGGGAGTCCTCAGCACCAATTATCACGCTACCGGCAGACTTGGAGCTTTCTCCGTTGCATTCTGTTGGAACTAAAATGGTGGTGCCATTGCCGCTTACGCCCAATGAATATGCTGAGCAGGATGTTATTATGTAAGTCAACTATATATTATATAATTAAACAGTTAAACTGATCTGTATTTAGTTACTACGCGTGACATGTTTTGGAGAGCTTAGGTCTCCATTATCAAGCGCTGATAGGTACATAGTGGATAGGTATAGGTAAGTATATTGATTTGTTGTTTGTGTTTGATTGGCTGATAATGTTTCTGATGTATAATAATAAATCAATAATATAACCAGTTGCACCTAGTTCCTACCTATCTCATTATGACTAATTAAAATGTTTAGGGTTTTCACTAAGAATTTTTTTATCTGATATCATTAATAATTTGTAGGTACTTATTATCACTGATAAATTATTAATTTTAAAGATCAAAAGCAAGGACAATGTCACGTGATAATATCCATTAGTTACTTGTATTTCAATCGTCGTTTCTATGTACAAATTACTACAAATATATACCTAATTTATAAATTATCTCATTTATATTATATGTAAACTAAATGTTCATCCAACAGTACCACTGACGTCTTGACTATACCTCCTCTTGTCTACCGCATAAAGAAAACAATTTTTTTTTAATTCTTGTCATTCCAGATTGAAAACTCTAACAGACGAATGGTATGCTAATTGCTACGTTACCCGCGTATGCGCTACACGCCATCCTGCGCTAAAACCACCGCGCCACTGGCTCGGCGTAGTGGTGCCTGGGGCTAAGGTGATCGCCAGCTTGGAGATCTTTAATGACACCCATCAAAGTGTAAGTGTTGAATTTAAACTTCCGTGAGACAAACTGTCCCCCTTATTCATAAACGTCCTAATTCGCAAGCCGCTAAGTATTGTTTATCCCTTTCGCTCTTATATACATTGATAAGACTGAAAGGGACAAACCATGATTAGGTATCGTCTAAATTAGAAGAATTTTATGAATAAAGGGGTATTATTAAACGATTAAAGTCATTTGTATTTAGTCACTACGCGCGATATGTTTTGGAGAGTCCAGGGGCCTATTTCTCGATAGCTTGTAACTTGTAATACAAGCGGAAGTCCTTATCTAAATAATAGTGTTAAAAAGAGACTTCCACTTGTAGTACAAGTTACAAGCATTCGACAAACGGGCCCCAGGTCTCCATTGTCAAGCACTGAGCCCGCGCTGACGCCTCGCATTTATAAAAAAGTAAGTGCTTTTTACATAACACTACACTATTAGATAAAAACATACACCCTTAATCATAAACGTCTCCTAAGTTAGCAAGATAATTATCATTTGTCCCTTCTAGTGTTTTATGTAAACATACTGAAAAAACCGAATAGGATAAACAATATTTGTCGGTTTCCTAAGTGAAAAAACTTTTAAGAATGATCTGTGTTTTTGAACATTAAATTATTTGAATCTTGAACGTGAAAAGTCATGATTTTAATACTACTCAGCTCATAGGTATATCGATAGTTTTCTTAGTGCAGTTGTACTTATTCTGTTTCATAAAGTGTCACATTGCTCGTGAAAGTCGTGAAGGTAAAAGCTCTTGAGGCCAATGTATCGCAAACACGTATGTAGCTCCTCACTATTGTAATCCATCAAAGTGTTTCAATCTTGAGACGACTTACAAAAGCAATGAGAGTCTTGAAATTTTTAACCTCCTGCTGCCCAGACAAGAAAAATCGCCAGAGAATTTGGAATTAATAGTGTAGCAAACAGAATGTAAATTCTTTTGCAAGAAGAGACCTTTTAATAGGCCTCCGGGCGGCAGGAGGTAAACATATGCATAGGATTTCAGAAGTTATCAAAAACTCGGGTTAGACAAGTTCCACATGATCAAGAGATTGGTTTAGTATAATATTGCACCAATAAATGATATTTCCTTTTATTGAATTTAATATTTTTTGTTCTGTACTGTACATACATACTGTTGTTTTTGAAATGTGAGAAAGTTTTGTGTATAGAGGATAACGATTGCTCGCTAACGATAAGAAAACAACCTACGCAAACAAAACGCTCCAAGAAGGATTTAAGAAGATTACTTACCGCTTCTTAGCTGAATAGATTTTCGGTTATTGTTTGATACATAAACACAACTTAATTTATTGCTGATAATTTCAGACTAAATTTATTTCATCTTCATTATTCTCCGCCGATAAAATAAATGTCCATTGCTGCACATACGAGTATGCCTCCCCCAGATGGCTATAATAGTTATTGCCATAATCACCATGCATAGCAGGCGGGCTGGCGATTGCTATGATACTAGTAAATACACCGTACTCGTATTTTATAGGACACTGCTTCGCATCCGATGGTGGTCCTTTATTTGATTAAATTTTATAAGTAGTTGCTCGATACATTTCCGAAAAAGAGGTTGGGAAGGGAATGATTATGTGTCAGTCGTTGAAGCTTAAAATTAACAAACTAAATCACTTTCAAAAATATTAAAGTGCTCATTTACGCCTATATGAAATTACTGCAAAGGATAACAGACCATGTCAAGTTGTAAATAAATGAAACTGTTATCCGAAATGCCGGGGATATCCAGCAGCGAATGCCTATTGGCTGATAATTATGTCAATGATAAATCTAAAAATCCACTGCTAGGTAGCTACCTACTTTCCCTTAATTCTTAAAGGTCAGGTCACTGGGCAGTAAAATTCTCTAGCCAGCCCCAATTAAAATGGGTGCTCTAGGGAAACGACGGGTTGATGAGTTTATCAAATACTAAGTGGATGTACAAAATTTATAACTCGTTATATTTTCGCATCAAACCATTTGGGTACACACCAGAATCTTATAACGTGAACTCTTGTATAAAATTGCTTAAAATGAAAATCCTGTTATCCGCCAAATGTCTCTAATGAAGTGTTTATTTTGTCTGTGAGTATTAAAAGGGCTAAATCATTTTCACGTTTTTCATGGGAAACATGACTAATATTGTTAAATTAATTAATTTAAGCTGTAGGGGCCAACACCATCGCATTCTTGTATTCAATGTAACAGTACCTGCCCTTTAGGTTAACAAACGTATTGTAAAATCATAGTTATGTTTTTCCAAATTGTCTACACTTTAAATAACCTCTGCAGTCGTTATCCAGTTTATATACAGAGCGTCCCTAAACTACGGGACATTAAGTACTACTACTAAACTAAAGTACCTTAAACATCGTAGATGGGGTATTTTGCTGAAATAAGACTTTGATATTTTTAAAAGTTAGTAATTTTAATACTGCATTCAAGATTTTTTAAAACATTACTTACCTCGTCTGGGAATCGAACCTACTCAAATTTTTAAAAAGTAAACCGAGACCATGCACCTTAATAAAATATGATGTTTAAAGTAATAAAAGTATCTCAGATGAAAGAAATAGGGCAAAAAATACTAAGTTTAATGATTAAAATTGCAAAAAAGAATGTTTTGCTGTTCTACGTGTCATTAAAAATTCCCACTTGTCATACAGAATCTATAAATGCAGTATTGCTCGCTATAAAAAAAGTCTCTTTTTACTAAACAATTTTGAGAGTAATATCCCTTCATGTCCCATAATCTCGGGACACCCGGTATGTACAGTCGAGTGCTTTAATATATAGACACATTTGTAAGGGATCAGTATGGAGAAGTGTATATATATTAATGCCCTTGACTGTACGTAAATGCACATAGTTTACAAGAAACAACAGTAAAGATACAAGAATATGTACGAAGACAAACTTATGCTTAATAGAGATCTCTTCGAGCTAACACTTAGTTTTGTGTAGTGTAGTTATTTAGGTGAGTTTCAAGTGGCAAATGGCACTTTATGGTACATTAAAAAGTAGCAGATAGCAAAACTTTTGACATTTATAGAGCGGAAGCCAAGTTGTGTGCTGACACTGTTTTTTAACTGTTCAGCAGTTACGGAATTTCTTTTGGCAAAGTCGGTGTGAAAATAAACCCCAGCTGGGATTTTTGCCAACAAGCTGCAAGATAGAGTTTTCGGAAAATGTTTTACACCGTCTGAATGGCGTTTGTAATCGTTTTTAATAGCTTCCTTTTTGTCACTATTTGCTCCCACTGCTGAACGACTTGAACGAGTACATAATTATACACATCGCCGCGTCTTTTTCACCGCAGTGCGTAATTTTTGTCTGTTTTATAAGTCATAACTTACTCGTTCGCAGTGGGACAAGTGCCTTAAGCTTAAACGATATCAGGGCAATAAATTGCAAGCCAACTTGATACGACTGATTGTCTTTACAAGCCTATATCACTTTACACAGCTACTTTCATAATATGTAATAATGATAATTACAAGGATATATCATGGAATCAAACAGATATAGGCACGCGCCTCTTTTTTCAAGGCGATACCTAGATGTTCTAACAGTTTAAACACAACCTATAGGTAATTCCATACATACTTATGATGGTAACTGTAAATATAAACGCTATCACAGGTTGGATAATCACTGCGCATAAAGTCTACTCATAATAAGTTAACTATGTTGCCCATTTTACAAATAACTCCTATACAAAGTCAAATATTCGTCTCGCCAAAAATCTCTACAAATATTATTTCTATGCATTATCATTTTGTGTCCAATCATCTAGACTATTCCATATGTACGAGCCGTGGCGAGAAAACATATCGTATTTCCCTAGTGGATTAATTTTATTTCTCAATACAAAGAATTTGGCCTCGAACGTAAATACTTATACTAATATTATATTATTGAGATAGTATCAAGGAATTGGAAGGGAAATTATTATTTAGGCTCGATTTCACCAAACTTCGTCAAAATTCCATAGTAATTTGACACTAACTAGTACCTGAGAGTAAGCACTATTCTTCAAATAAAAGTTTAGTGAAATAGAGACTTATTATAATTATTGTAACATGACTGTGCTACGACCAACCTCACATTTTGTTTCGATGCCAACGAAAAATGTATAAGGTCAGTGCGGGTAACACCGTCTATCAGGAAAGTCCGTCTACCAACTGATTTCCATTTTCCACCTCTCAGCAATATAAGACGCATATGACATTCCTTACAAACAAAATATTCTGGACTTACCCACACTGACCTTAATGCGTACTCTATGAATAAGACTCAATTTTTGACACCCTGTTATCAACTTTATTGCTATGACTATGATTGAGACTGTGTCGGGTATTGGCGCCTCTACAATATTATAAAGGTGAATCAACTTGCCACGGTGACAGTCAGGTTGGTTTTATGCAAAATTTTGCGACTTACATTTTACAAACATGCATTATTCTGGTGTTAATAGGACAAACATGGACTACATGAATGTTTACATGATTTAAGTAGCACAATTTTGCATAAAACCAGCGTGACTCATAAGACCGTAACCATGCCAATAACAGACAGGCAAAAGTTGATTCACCCATAAAGCTATTGAGTTGGTCTGATTTTGCAGCCGAAAGGAAACGGATATAGAAACTTCTAAACTTAGAAGGTGAATCATTGAGTTTGGGCCCATCTGAATCAACTGTATAGGTGGAAGAAAGTACGAGTACAGTTGTTGACAGAAATACAATTCCAGATCTGCTGGTGGGCAACCCCATACCGCTGGACGGGCGAGAATCCTCCGACCAAAGCGTGCGCAGAGCCTCCTCGAACCTGCCCCATGTGCCAAGAACGAGCCTGCACTTGTTCAATGATCAGACCTAGCAGAGGATGTTTGGATCATAACAAGCGCTTCGTTATTCAATACAATGTCCATGCACCAATGGTAAGTGCTAAATAATAAAATCTAGTATCAGTCTCTGTGGTTGATGTTCATAGTCTCATGGTTCCTTGTTGCCATCATAAAAGTACATTTCATAACTAGTGCGGGAAAACATTTTTTCGGCGAGGGTGAAAGTTGGAGCCCGAGTGAAACGAGGGCGACAATCACCCGAGTCAAAAAAAAGTTTTTGCACGTGTAAGGGACGATATTTTTCATAACAAGTGCGTCAAAAAGAGAAATTACCGCACGCGAAGCGTGCGCAAAGTTCGTTTTGTTAGGAAAAAGCTATTTAAACTTTCTAACCGTCGTAAATCCTTCATCGCCCGTCCGCCACCAATAAAATTTACCATGCTGAGCTTGCATTTTTGCATCATTTATCAGACTCCAACAAAATGAGATGGATATTGATTGTTTGACATCAGAGTAAATGAGTCAAAAGGTGAATCAAGTACGTCCTTATTTTCGTCGGTTTTCTTTATCACTATCATAAGAATATTCGACGGTAGAAAGGCTAATTGACTTAACCGACATTTTATGAACTTTACAGCAGAGCCGTTTAAAGTTTTATTTTTTAGAAAAAAAATCGTTACAAAAAAAGTAACAGGTATATTGTAACGCAACTGCCATCAAATATTCAAGATATAAAGGCGCATACTTTGGTTCCTACCTTGATAAAATTAGTTTATTATGTCTCGAAATAAAGGTCGCTTAAGACAAATCTGCTAAAAATGAGAGAAAGGCTAATTGGTTCAAATACCAACAGCGTCTGCCGCCGGAGGGAAGTCAAATGACTGTAGTGTACAAGTGCACTTTTTAAAAAGAAGGCTAAATGAGCTAAGCGCTATTTTTACTATACAACGGGGTAAGGCTAAACAGTTTAAGCGATTCTTTAATGGAAATAAGTGGCAATTCTAATTGACTTAATGACACACACTCATTAAAAACGGATTGCTTAAATCTCAGGAATTATATGAATATGATTAAACATGGTGGTTGAAGCTCGGATATTTAGAGACAAAGGTATAATTACTCTGCAAGAAAACAAAATGAATGAAAATCGTTTTTCTCAATTTTTATTGCTATACAGGGTTAACTTTTCACCGGTACAATAAATTTTCCCACATATTTGGTATCGATAATAGATTACATTTATCAAATAAAATTGACATTTTTTTTTCATTTATTATTAATTTATCCTTCATGCAAATGCAAAATAATGGGCTTACTAATGATAAGACGTCAACGGGGTGCGGGACGCAGAGGGCGGCGTAAAGGGGTGAGCGACCTGCGCACGAGTTGGCAACATAGCAGTTACCTCAATCTCGGTGACTAGGTCACGGTCAGGGTCAGTCTCACGGTTGACGTATAGGTATGTGCACGCGCGCCGCATCGTACTACCTTCAGTCGGAAATTACTCGTACGAAATGGTTCGTAGTTATTTTCTCATTGGGGAAAATACAGTGGCAGCCCAGCGGCTATACGCTGAAGAAAGTGTGCCCCGCCTGGAAAATGCCAGTGTTATAGCCATGGCCAGCCAGGTCAACAGATTTGACCCCGTGTGACTGTTTTTGTGGGGTGAGGGTAGGCCCAAAATTTAAAAGACTTAAAAAATCTAATAATAAGTGCATTTGATGAACTTAAAAGTGAAAACTACAGACTTGTGTTGGGAAATATCGAAGGAAACATTCAAAAACGGGCAAGAGTGTGTTTAGATAACCACGGCCAACATTTTGAACACTTGCTTAAGTATGTGAATTAATTAATTAGTATGAGAAATGGACTCCATTAATTAGGTATGTTTTTTTTTTTCAATCATTGTGCATAAAGTTGATTTCAAGTGCTTAAATACGCCTCAATGAAGAAAGTTCCTGTCCTTAGTGCAAGTATGAAGGAAGATTTGGGATCAAGTAAGATTTTTTTGCCAAGTCATAATCTTAAGTTGATTATCACCGCCGCTTTTCTAAGCCGCCATGTCACGTGCGATGACGTTGTAAACAAACAGTTGCCAGTTCGTGTGTTTTGCTAGTTATGTACATTGATAATGCGTAATGCGTCCAATTTTCTTATTAGGTTTGCGGATAAGTTCAAACATCGGTATTTTAGTTTTTTTGTTCTAAAGTTTTTTTTTGTGTTACCGCCCGGTAACAAAAAATGCTAGTATTCTGTAACTTGGACTACTATTACGTATGTTGATTTTTTGTACTGGTGAAAAAGTAACCCTGTATAAAGAAAAATATTTGCTTCTAATAACATAATGGAAAGGGAGTTTATTAAACGGTACAAATTGAGCATATAAAAGGTATAACATAAGTAATAATTAAATCTAAAGTATACTATCAAATTAAAACTAAATAAACTAAAGAATAAAATATAACTAAACTAAAGTAACCTATCAAATTAAGACTAAATAAAACTAAAATAAATCTAAAAAGTTGGGCCCCCGCGGCATGGTGCCAAGGATGCTGGTAGCATTACCTCGCTGTATTGCGATACTTATGCGTTGAGCCAGGTAGCTGCCAGCACGGCGGTCACCAGTGGCGTCAACAAGCCGCTTAGATATATCTATAAAAAACTTATGAGCGCTGGGACCCCACGGACCAAGGGTCTCAACCCCAAACGGCGTGAATATGTAGCCGGAGCCGAGACCCGAGTATTTCACATTTTTGCGATTTTCGGCCGCCTTCGCAGCCGCACCCTCCTGTTTGCTGGTTCCAGAGAGGTGGGAAGGAGCCAGTGTGTCTACTACACACGTGGCATCCCAAACTAGCACCCTTCCCAATCTCCATGGAACCAGAGTCATGCCGTCAGGTCTCTTGCCATCGTCACGTGCGATGCCGGTGGGCTCCAAAAGAGCTGGCACGTTGATGGTGGCAAGAGACCGGCGAATAATGTCGTTTAGAGCGGCATGTCTCGAAAAGCGGCCGGCACTTTTCTGACAGGAGAGTCCGTGGTGTCCCAGAGCGTCAACTTCGCTGCCGCAGGGGCACCTGTGTGGAGTACAGACGGGGATTCCGAGCCGAAGACAGGTTGCTAGACGTAGGGTTTCGGGCTCGAGGAAGGTTCCTGTGTTCGGGGATGGATAGGCCCGAAGCCACTCGCCGGATTCCTTCCTGCGAGATGCCAGTATTCTAGCTCGTTCTGAACCTGTACTTCGGCTCAGAAGGGAATTAAAAGTAATTTCGCACATAACATCGTCCCAACTCCTCTGGCAATCTGGATGAGATGGGAATGTTGTGTGAGGGCATTTCATAGACCAGGACTTTCTGGCTTCTTCCAAACCCGCAGTCTCATAGTTTGGGGGAGGACCCTTTAAGATTTTGCCTATGAGACTGACAGAGCTATGGACAGAAGACAAAAAAGCTGGTAAGGAAATGCTGGTAACTTTTCGAATGCCTACGCCACCATGTCGGATGGGTAGGGATGCTTGGGACCAAGACAAATCGGTAAACTGTATGTTCAAAATGGATTCTAAAGTTGATTTTATGAGATCGTCTGCATGTGTTAGAGAATTTTGATGATTCCAGATAGGACTGCAACGGAGAACATAAGTTAATTTTGGGACGAAAAGGCAGAATTTAAGGACAGAAATTGCATAATGCGGACTTATTTCAAGTAGACGTTTTGAATTATTTTGGAATTTAGACATGAAATTTTGTATGTAGTCAGTAAATGATTCTTCGAAAATGGGGGACCCTAGGAGGCAAAGCGATTTGTTATTTAAAATTTTAATATTCGGAATCACTATATGAATTTTTTGTTTAATCTCGTTATGATTAGGGATGGAACTCGGAATATACAACTCGCACTTAGTAAAATTTAATTCTAAGCCAATGTTCTTGAATTGGGTGCAAATGGTAGCAAGATCTAACAAAATTGTATCTACGTCGCCTCCCAGGGTCCCATCATCCAGATACCACACGTTAAATTTGGCTTTTAATTTTTGGATGATAGTGTTAATCGCAAGAGAGAATATTGCCGGCCCGAGAGGGTCACCCTGCTGACAGCCAACTTCCGATGATAGTAGATTTTCTTTGTACAAAAGTTTAGTAGGGTCGGCGTATGAGAGTAGAAGATAGTTATAAATTTCGGGGACATTATGTTTTATTTCTGTCAGCAGGGTGTCCCTGTTCAGCGAATTAAACGCATTTTTGACGTCAATTTTGACTAGGACTTCGGACGTCGTATTAGAAAGGAAAGTGCGCAGGGAATGTACGGCTGCCTCACACCCTCCCTTGGTGCCGAAGCCTAGTTGTATTGGTTCAAACTGGGATTGAAGTTTAGGTTTGATGTTCCGAACTGCTATTTTGGATGCAAGACGACGAAAACATGTACCAACGGCTATTGGTCTCACCCCTCCATCTCTTTTAGATAAGGCGACAAGGTTAGCACCGAATAGGATAGGGACTATTTCGGAGTTGATGTTGCCGGAGTACATTTTATTAATTAATTTTGTGATGGAATTTAAAAGTTGTTCACCTGCATCTCCTGCTGAATGTGAGATTAAGTCCTTTAGATGTTGGGGTGAGATACCGTCCAGACCGGCGGCCGAACCAGCCTTGAAGGAAACAATCGCTTCAAGAGTGTCTTTATTGTCGATCTGTAAGCATACCTGTGTAGCCGTTGGTGGATCAAGGAAATAGGGGGTTTGAGGAGCTGGGGGATGTTTGCTCTGTAAGGCCAAAAATGTATCCGTAGTATCTGGTGATAGTCTCTCATCTGAAAAAAGGAGTCGAGCTGCTCCTTTTAAATCCCCATCGGCAATTTTGGTCTCAACATATTTGCATAGGTTGAAAACTCCATTTTGTTTGTTCACTGTGGAAATAGGAGATGTAAGATTAGAGCAGTTGTTTTTGATCTTCTGAGTAAGAGAGGTGGTTGAGGAGTCATCGGTAGCATACAGAGTACGATAAGAAAAAAGAAGAAGATTATGCCAATCATCGATATCATTATGTTCGACGCATTTGTCTACAAGTTTTGTAAGATGTGTTGCGACCGTGATTCGAGCACCACGGGGAATTCTTTTAACTACAGGGATAGTATGTTTTAAGTTACTAATATACAGATGGAAAGGAATAGCTGGATGGTTGGAGATTGAAGGTGCCGGCTGAGAGATGGGTGGTCTACAGGTCGACGTAGTTGCATTTTGGCTGTGGGCATTTCTGTGTATTTTGGTTATATGTATGTTGAGACCTCTTACCGATGCGAACGTTTTGAGGCATTCCCCGCATGTGTGTAAAGATGAAGAGCTATCACCAGGTTGGGACGAAGATTGCATCCACACGTATTACTTAGTACTATCTTAAGGTAAATTATAAAAATACATAGGTATAGAAGCTTCACTGTATAAAAACAACACGGAACCGATAAATAAATAAGAAAATTACACTGTAAATTAGTCTCACAGGATATCACTCGTAACGCCTGAAAATGTGGACTATATCAATTTTTGTACGCACAAATCTTGAGAGCAACAAATTACATTGTTCTGGTAACTGTTGTGCTGTATAACTTATGTAATATAATGAATTGTAAATAAAACTTGATTTTCAAATTGACATTTGGTATGTCAGTCACACAACGGCGCCTCTTCTGGGCTCGGCCTGCGGCCGGCAGTCTCCACGGAGTAGTAACAACAGCTGCTCGTTGTCCATAAATGTGTACTTATTTATTGTATCACAATTTTAGTAGGTATAAGAGGAAAAATATATATTTTTTACGAAATGATAATTCCCCCAAACAACGGTTCCGCCATTTTTGGAATAGTTAGTTTTTTTAAGAGTAACATAATTAGATAGTTATTTGGCAGAATCAGTCTTAGAAAAATTGCGGATATTGATTACAGCGTTTCATCCGCAATAACCTTTCTGTCGCTTTTATTGGAAAAAAATGCTCTTTTTGCCTTACATCTTTAATTAATTAATTACTACGGATCTCTATTGGTTCCCATAAAGTTTGAAGTTCGATTTTTGAAGCGAATAACGTTGTAGGTCCGAATTTTTTTTAGTCATATTGTCATAAGTCATAAAAATTAATATTATAAATCGGTGGTCAGTTTTGTGTAGGTCATAATTATTGTTAGTCATAAAAGTCGATGCCCATAACTTTTAAAATCCATACAGCATCATTTCCAGAATGTTAAAAGCAATAACCTTCCTTATTATAACTGTTACAACGTCTATATTCGCAAGTTGTAATTATTTGTTGTCGCGTGAATATGTCAATGCCAATGTAATGATAGTCAATGTAACCACCTAATAAATTTAGTAAGTAAACTTAAATAAATAAATAAATAAAAATAAATATCTTGGGACATCTTACACAAATCGACCTAGTCCCACGGTAAGCTCAATTAAGGCTTGTGATGTGGGTACCAAGCGACGATATATATAATAGATAGATACATATAGATACTTAAATACATACACAGCCATGACCAAGGAACAAATATTTGTGATAAATAAATACACAAATAATGCCCTCGCCGGGATTCGAACCCGGAACCTCCAGCTTCGTAGGCAGGGTCACTACCAACTAGGCTACAGAGGCTGACAAAAACGTGGTAATAAACTTAGTAAGTAAATAGTAAGAGTATTATTTTAAAAGTCGGTCCTGGCGCTTCGCCGGCCGCTGCCGCGGCACGCTCGCTTCGCTCACTCGGCTCGCGCGCTGTAAGGTCACAGTTCAACCTAACACTCCTCCTCGCTTCGCTCGTCGTCGTACCTACACTGACCTGCCTTAGAGTCGAGTAGGTAAGGAAGTTTCCTAAGTTGCATCATAGTCCATAAATTTCTTAATTTAAATTAAATATTAAATTTTTTGTATGAAATTCGGTTAGTTATTAAAACAATATGAGTAAGAACCATTAGTAAGTTCAAATGTATGACTTAAAATATTTCTAAAAAATGATAGATAGACCTTTGAATGTTATAGTCAGCAATTTTATACCATTTGTAATTAGAGTATGTAATGTTTATAGGTTAGTAATGTTAGATCTATTAATCGTTATACTTAACAAAAATTATGACCATTGATGCTTATATCCGTAAATTATATGGATATCAATTTCTGACCAACGAAATTCGGATTAACAAATATATGGGAAAGAAAGGGATCCCAATTACTACGCTTGATAGTTACGTTACATTTTTTAATCTTAATTTTTATTATATCTGTAGTCAGTTTTTTTTACAATATAAGCTGCAGAAATACGTAAGTAAGTATTTAGACTTAAACTTTAATTATTATTAAATAATCAAGAAATAACAATGAAAATAAATTATTTCATAATGTGAAATACACGATTTCAGTATCACACACAAATCACTACGGCACATGCGCCTACCGGCACAGACTACAAGTGATTGACGCGCCCGCGCGGGGGGCGGCGGTAGTTATAGGCGAGCGGCTCAAAAAGCACCGACGGCGGCAAGAGTGTGATTGTACCGCCGAGTCAAAAGTTTCTCATTAAGATTTAAGCTACACTGATATGATGCATTATGATTTTATTATAAGGATTTAAATGACACAGGTCAAACAAATATTCTATTTCAACCGACATTCTCATCTATAAAAAGAGGTTCAAAATGCTTAAGTAACATACATTTTATGGTTTAGGGTTTTACGTATTTGGTTGAAGCGACCCATGCCCTAAAAAATTGGGAAGAGCTAAATGGTTCAAGCGACATGCTTCTTTTATTTTAAATGGAGGCTAAATGCTTCAAACGCCTATGGTGGCACTTTTTTGTTGAAGTTCAATTGACTTAAACGACTATGCTCGTGTGTGATGGAGTAAAGCCAAAAGGTTCAAATCAAAACGAATGGCAAAGTTGGGAAAGTAAAAACCGCTTAAGCGGGAACCAACCAAACATGCTTGTGGGTCAAGTCACGTTTCATTCAAAAATGCAATTTTTTGTGTTGCTTCATGCCTTGATTTTTTTAACGCTGTACCAAATTTCAGAAGTGTTAACTGCCATCAAAATCGTCTGATCGCTATGAAACCGAGCTCAATCGACGGAGAAAAATCTGCCGATTCCGATGATATAAATAACTCAATATCGCCCAAAGTGTCGCTTAAGCCAATCAGCCTTTCTACCGTCGATTATTATTTTTCCATTTGGTCATTCCCTCACACGTTCACCTACACTAATGTGCTGCTCAGATATATCTGATGGCGACTGTACCTCACTGTTTTCTTCAGACGGACCGCATAGTAGCCACGCTGGTGAAATTATCACGTACGGCTCCTGACACGGCTAAGATACCAGCGGCTCCGGGTTGCGATGCAAGGGCCACTTTAATGGTATACCGAGTCCTGGCTCCTTATGTGGTGCTGGAAGTATTTCCTTGCGGTGGAAACAAGAAAAAAACTTCACATTGTAAGTGACATCATTACTTATAGTTTTGTCTCTGCAGCGTAGTAAGATAGTCAACGTAAAACAAACTCATGTTTAAATATGTTCCCGTGTTCCGCTAATCTATTACTACATTCATTGCTATCATCTTGGAGGGCTATGACTTAACCCTTAATCAAACACGAGTCACACCAAAATTTCATTGATTATGGCCCTTTTTCAGTGAGACACAAGATTCAGAATAAGGTGGGAAACATATTCCCATTATCCGAAAAAGGTTTAGTACTTTTTTATCGTGATATTATGTCACTTCTCTCTGAAATATGACAACAATGACGACAAACGCTTTTGAGAGTAGCATAAGCCTGCTGTTTACTTTGAACAGGTACTGATTGTGACCTGGATCCTGGCGATGAGTCCCGTGGAAGTGCACTATTGCGACCCAGTCGAGCGTTGACACTCTCTCGCTGCACTTGTTACAAGTTGCAGTTTACAAACATCACGCCTATAGCCACCAGTGTGCATTGGGAGGCTCCTATCGGTATGCTGTAGTTAGATCTCGGTCTTAAGCGGATTGAATAAATATGCCCACAGAAAAAAACCTTAAGTGAAGGGTCCACGGAAAAAACATGTCCAGTTCTTAAAAAAATCAGGGCAATTTCACACCTTATTCTGTTGAAAGTAAGGTGGTTTTTCCTTCTGTTATTTGAATTGACTAGACATGTTCTTTCCATGGACCTTTCCAGTAAGAATTTATATTCGTATGATGCGTGTTTAGTTTATTTTAGTTTTACGAACCATATATGCCAAAAAGCAGTCAAATATTACTTGTCGTTATTTTTCGAATTTCGCACATTATTCGGAGGGGATGGGGGGAGGGGGTCACACAATACGTTTGTAACAGCGATTTTGTCTTTTTTACATTGCTACGTAACTGCATGTTTTACGTACATACATAGTGGCGTATCTTTGTTTGAAATTTCACATTATTTAGAGTCCTCTTATTTTCGTTATAAGGTGTATTTTTATTCCGACATTACAGTAAGTTTGGCCGTAGAACAAAATGGGATCCTAATGAGTTCCGCAACCGGAGGCTAGTTAGAGTTCTAAAGACGACAAAAGATTCTTTTCTCATTGCTAATGACAACTGTACGAGTACCCATGCTGTTCATTGAACCGTTTTTATTTGTCTACTTGGGAACGGATTTCTTACAATTTGTTCTACTAAAAACAATAGTAAAGTAATAGTACATTACTATAGAGGACGGGAAACGAAGGGTTACAGGCCAAGTAGATATATCTGGCCGAAGGAACTGAGGCCAGATAGGGATACGCGGCCTGTAACCCTGTTTCTCGCCGAGATTTGTATACCTAGTGCTTTTCTCAAACTTGCCATGAAATAAAACGAACGGATTTCGCCAAACCATAGGTAGAGTCGAAGACAAAATAAGGGGTATACAAAAACGTTCAAAAATATGTCCCAGTGCAATCTAATTCTGTGTAATAAGAACGTCGTAACATATTTATGAACGGATTCTTTCGATACTTATTTTTGCACTTGACTGTACTATTTCATTTGTAAATAAACCATTGTACAGTATCGTAAAACATTTAAAAAAAAACATTCGCGCCAAATTTTTTTTTAATCTGTTTGAGGTATCCTTTTAACTGGTTGTATAGACATTAGTTCTAAGGTAATTTTTTTTTCTGTGGCTGAATGTCAAAACCTAGTGGCACAATTTGACGTTTCAAAACAAAAGAGAGTTTGTTTGCAGTCCTAGGTGTAAAATAAATACATGAAATCTCTTTACATATCATCTTAGCACATGACACCGGATACATAGTATTTTCTGGTTTAATTTAAAGTAAGTAACATCAACATTCCGTAGCAAGTTTGAGAAAAAGTAAAATTCATTTATTGCATGAAAACAGGTTATACAGTTGTTAAGTAATTACATAGATTCTCCATTTTCTACCCGCGTGGGGTATGCAATAATTAACTAGCATGCAGGAAGTAATATAATGTATATCTTAATCATTCATACTCGTTAAATATTCACTTAAACTATAAAAACATTTGTCCGTTAGTAATAAAGTTTATTTCATGAAGAAAATCTAAGTAGTTTATTGAAGCTTGATGATGGGCTGGGTGCATAATAGATACACTACTGCGATTACAAATCCGCTTGTCCAGTGATTATGGGAATCACCTCCTAATTACATCCATACGCATTAATTTTATGGCCGGACCTATGTCCAGCTTTGGGATGGAATAGGCTGTTGATATAAACCGAAAATCAAGATCAAAACAGACCATATTCAGTAGAGTATGGTCTGTTTCGATCTTGATCTTCAGTTTAACGTTCTGTTTTTATATGTTTATTTTGTAACATGTTTCTAATACGTTTTTTATAAATGTGAGCTTATTAACTCGCTGCCACTGACGCACATGTGTTTTAGTCATATACGTTTGTGCGTAGGCATTGCCGCTAATCAGCAAACAAGTACATTCTTTCAACAATTTATTTTTCAGATGGTGAAGAATATCTGAAAGTGAAGTTTTTACCCAACGATTTTGAAATTGGCTGTTTCAATCAAAAACAAATATCGGTACGATCGGCTACGTTATTTACCTACACATTATAGTTAATGATCACACTTGGTATCTACTTATGAATAAGTAGGTATCAGCAATTTACAGCACGGTTCAAAGTATTATTTAAAGAGAATAGTGTGGTAGACTTTACGAGGTTAAATGCGCCTAGCTTTTATCAGAGATTGCATTACCCGAGAAATTCTACCGTGTCCACTGATACCGGTTCCCCAAAGGGTTCTGGCGTCAGCTGCAAACGTGGGTTCACATCCCACCTCGGATATCGGTAAACTGGTATTTTTCGTTGGTACCTATATCATAATCATAACTTAGTTTAGAATTCAGATATAATGCACATTTTGATTAAATTTTTGTCCATTTTTCAATTTTGTTTGCGTAATCTAAAATGAATACTATTTATTCAATGAACTAAAGAGTTTAACATTACAATTTTAAATGTAGCCATAAAAGAAAAGGGATATAGTACATTATTATAGAGGACGGGAAACGAAGTTCTTTCGGCCAGATATATCTACTTGGCCTGTTACCCTGTTTCTCGCCGAGATTTGTATAGTGCTTCTGATTTCGCCGAACCATACTATTTCCTTTGTAAATAAACCATAGTACAGTATCGTAAATAATAAAAAAAAAGCATTCGCGGCAAACTTTTTTTTAATCTGTTTGAGGTATCCTTTTACCTGTTGGTATAGACATTAGTTTTTAGGTTATTTTTTTTTCTGTGGCTGAATGTCAAGACATAGTGTCACAATTTGACGTTTCAAAACAAAAGACAGTTTGTTTGCAGTCCTAGGTGTGAAATAAATACATGAAATCTCTTTACATATCATCTTAGCATATGCCACCGGGTACATAGTATTTCCGGGTTTAATTTAAAGTAAGTAACATCAACATTCCGTAGCAAGTTTGAGAAAAATTTCTTTTTTCAACGTCCATTTTTGAAAGGATGTTTTTCTTGTTAGGTTATCGATTTTCTTACCACAAAAATAATGCGGCAGTTTCGTTCAATCTCGTTTACATTTTGCGTTTGTTCGGTACCCTTTACCGTCTTGAAGAAATATTCAAATGAAATCCTTTGTTATTCTTCTAATGACTATGATTTATACTGGTCCAGGAACAATTTAATCCTTTGAACAGTACAAGGAAAGCTTGTTTAAAAAATGTATGAGTTCGTAACGATCTGTACTGTTTAAAATGGGGAAAAATGGAAACAATGCGATTTAAATTCCTTTGTAGTGAATCTTTCTGCTGTAAATATTACAGTTACAAGGCATGTTTCAATGCAATTTCTTGTTGTGGGTTTATTAGGTTGAAAGAGAAAAGACCTGGGACGAATGGATCGAGTTAATGACAGAAATTATGTGTAACTCTTGTAGTTTGGATGATAATGATGGATTGTGATATGGTTCGGGTCGTATATAACGTATTCGGTTTGTTAATAATAAATCGATGCGTCTAATACCAAATATTTTTTTGTAAGTCAATTTAACCTTTACCAGACCTCTTAGGGAACACTTTGCAACCATACTTATGTAAATGGGGACGTCTTCGATTGTCTGCATTTCTCAAGCATACGAGTTCTTAAAATGTATCTATACTGTACTGAGACTTACACTTCAGACAACTATAAGTATAATCCCGATTGGACGTAGCTCTTACTGTTTATTGCTTTATCTCAGGTAATTCTGGAGCCTCGACGAGTGTGCGGACGCAAGTTATTCGTATATCGAGCGAAAGTTATGCATGCTTACAAGCCGCTTTATCTACTTATCGATACTGCGATAGAGGTGAGTGTATGTACAATTAAAGAGATAAAATCATGACATGATTCTTTTTAAGTTTACTAACATTTTTACTACCGAACCGTGATCAAAACATACTGCTTTAGACATAATAGGCTTGGGTTTAAAAAATGATGATGTAGGTAATATTTAGTAAAATTGCGCATTAACTTGATTCAAATCAGTTACCCGAACGATTTTCTCTGGGAACGATTTTTTAAAATTCTTCTTCATAAGGTGCAGTCGGGTAAATTTAGAAAGTCGTCTAATATTAAAAGTCACATAAAAATTCCGAAATTATACGAGCATTTCTGACGTTCGGAATCACCCGACTGCACCTTAAGTAAAATTGTATTCTACAAGAAAAATATTAAAAAATTGTTTTGGAATATTTAAGCTCTTTCAAATGATATTTCAGTAGACCTAGTTAGCTAGACTTTCAAATGTTCTCCCTCTTCCTATCGGGCATTTCCGGTCGTTATTAAAAAAATAAAACTGTTAACGTTTTGCGGTTAGCGTTATTCAACAACGTTCAAAATTTCAAATTGAAAGCGTCGGTTGTTCTTGAGATATTTAAGAATGTGGCAGACGGACGGACAGAGTCGCACCATAAGGATTCCATTTGTATATTTTTGGTGCCCTATAATGTGTATTAATAAGGTCGAAAATTGTTTAATAAATTATACAACTACGGATGAACAGGCTGCAAATTCATGTCCATAAGTTCATAAATTCATAACTGATATTAGCACCGTACATTACAGGCAAAATGAGGTGAACATAGAAATGCTTAAAAACGTGTCCCAAGGCACTTTAATTCTTTCGTAACAAATTTTTTGTACTCGACGGTACCCGCAAATTGCTTCTGAAGAATTATGTACAGATAAGTTATTCCTTCAATAAAGTTCCGAAGTAAGTATACCAGATGTCGACAGCGCAACAGAGAGAGAGAATTAATTGCGTTCTTTAATTAAGGAAACTGGTTCTATTTACCAACAAGGGGAGGATCATGTTACATATGGATGATGTTTTATTGCCAACATTGCCAATGAAAGTATTACGTAGATACATTGTTCAGCGTAGTTTAGTGGAATTTGGTGTCCAAAACATTACGGAAATTTTACACGTTGGTACAAAATAATAAATATTTTATTATTGCTTTGCTTATACAAACATTACTTAATTTACAGATTTCTTTATGCGTAAATCATTTCTTTTATGTTTTTATTATGTCACGTCAGAGGACAACAGTTACATACTGTGCTAAAAGAAAGCATCCTGCCAGCTCTACTATCATGATTTGGTGGGTGACCCGCTTTAGAAAGGCAACGTAACTGCAAAAAACAAGTTTTTATACTTTGAATTATAAAATAATAATTTATTTTTGAAAATACTGAAACGAGAAGAGTCCATAGTATTTGTATTTTCCTATCAATAAAAGCGTAGTAACTAATGGACAAATAAAGTATACGGTACTTATAACGGTACGATACCTATAGGAAAACAATATCTCCCCGAAAACAAATTCTCACCTTTATGTAACTCTCAGTACGAGTAGTAAAATATTTTACGATTAAGCTTGACGAAAGAACATTACTCGCTTGTTATCAGGTAAAAACAGGGGAAACAGTGACATCTAATGCCTTTGTTCCACAATTCCCTGGGGATCTTCCCGTTATTGATTAGCGCCCATCTCATCCATCCCAGTGACGTGTGAGCGATGGCTTTCGGGCTTAACCCGTGCATCACTATTTCATTTCGTGAGAGACTAAAGAATTTTTTGCAAGAATTAAAGTAATAACTTAAAATTAAAGTGGTAAGTATTTAGTTAAAACTAGTAAATAATTATACGCGAGTTTGTCTGTTTTCATAGTTTTATTTCAATTTTTTGAAGTTATATTTCATTAGGTGAATCAACTTTTTTCCGTGTGTTATTACTCCGTGTCTCCAGTTCTCCTTCAATTGATCAAAGGTTAACTGGAAGAGATCCCTTAATGGGATAAGTTCGCCTTTGTACAAATCTGTGTAATATCATACTGTTTATTTTGTTTTCTGTGTTTTTGTGCAATAAAGTGTTTTACTACTACTACTACTACTATATTAAATTACTTTCTTTCGGGAAAGGGTTAAACTCTGGAACGTCGCTGTCAAAAATGTCTATGTCGATTAATGACTTTGATTATTTGAAAGTATAGCTAGTCCAAATTACTTGTAAGGTATGATTCACTTGGCACTCCAAGTCCACAGCTCTCCTAACTAATAATGAAATAAAAAAGTATACAAATATTTGAACGATGAGAATGACACGTACTTGTGTGTGTTTTTTACCATCACATTGTTCACTTGGGCTACAAGTAAAGCAGACTTAAATAAAAGTCACATGAAATGCTAGTTTTATTCAACTTGGCTTTATGATACAAATTAAAACTTCAATATTTTAAAATTTTACTTCATTTTCATGTCAGAGGTAGTCATACCTCTGACAAATCTAATCTGACATCTAATAATTATAAAAACGAAACCCTGTCAAAGTGTGTACTCCATTTCAAATACCATGGCCCGATGCCACTGCAAAGTTTTATGTGGCATCGGTTTTATCGGCCATGATATTTGAAATGGAGTATACGTATTTTGTTTTAATAAATTATTCAATGAATCGGAAAAAATATCAACGACTCCACCGTTATATCTTCAGCTCAATGCCACCTTCTGCTTCCCAACTGCAGAAGTAGATCGGTGATTCTTCGAGCAGCATTTTAATAGCTCGAATTAGTCATTGTCGTCCCATTAATCATTATTACCGAAACGGGATGACGCATAGCAACAACACTCCAAGTCCTCAAGGTAGGCAGCGCATAGGCGATTTTTTGATCACTGTTTCCATGGGCATCAGTTTCAGCTTTCGATCAGGTGGGCTGAGAGCTCAGTTGTCTACCTTCGTCACATAAAAAAAAACATTGATTACTTATGCTAGACATGGTATTGGTAAAGTCCATTTCAAATACGAAGATCCGATTCCACTTAACAAAGTCATTAGGCGTCAGCAATAGGATCAGTGATAACAAACATTTTATGCATGCATCTGTGTACCACACGTGCCAAGTTTTAGTGGACCAATTAAATGACAAAAGTTTCGAGTGGCATCAGGCCTTCGTATTAGAAATGGACTATACCGAATTACGTTTACATTAAAATGACACTCTTAGGGTCATCCATCTCTCGTAACAATGCTTGCAGAGATGACTATGACGAAATAAAAAAATATAATATATTCACCCATTTGTAGATGTAGAAGTAACCCTTAAGTAATTAAAATATAAAGTGACTTTATCCGATTACTTTGATCAGGTGTACAAAATAAATCCAAACTGACAAACGGATTTCTACATAGGATTGACACCAAGCAACCATTAGTCTAGTTGCCACACTGTTGAATTTGATAAATGAATGTCTGCTAGCCGCACCAGTTAAAATTATGTTTAAAAACTGAACATCAGCTCAAAAGATGGAGTTCATTATGAGTCATATATACCTACCGTCCAGTGGCCTATCCCACAAAATTTCACAAGCGTACAATTCTACAAAGTTTAAATTCCCAAACAAGTAGCTGTCAATTTTGTAGAATTGTATGTTGTAAAGCTTTGTGGTATTGGCCCCATGTGGAAGACCAGCGCTGACTTACTTTGATACTAGTAACTGAAATTGACTAAGTAACTAATACCTACTTTAAACCTCGCGTCTCAGTTCTCGACTCAATACTGATAGACGAAGTTGATAAGAATAGTAACAGTTTTTGTAGGGAGTTTTTTTGTCAGCCGACGAAGTATTTTGGAACAATCGTACACAGATCAACTAACCCCAAAATAAGCAACGCTTACTCGTGAACCGTCTGGTTGACGTAACTAGATACCGAAGAGCTACCGACTTCCTCACACAGCATTGCAATACAGCAAGGAAATGTCGTCAACATCCTAAGTACAATACCACAAGATATAGGTTGGACAGTTAGGATTTAAATTACGTATGTAAATTGAAAAAATCATAATTGCATGGGCAACGCTTGTATTATGTGTGGCATATATGTAACCTATCGAAAAAAGTAAGTCAGCGTCAAATTCACGGCAGCAGCTCATGATAGGCACGCCAGATTTGGACCGGGAAAATTACTACCAACTAAACAAGAGATACATCTACTGTTACTGCCAAAGTTGGTTTGACAGTCTATAATTAATTTCATATAGACTGACCTAAGTACGATTTCAAAAGCAAAGTTATCCATAGGTAGACACAATGACAGCAGCAGAAAAAAAGTTGTGAATTGTTTTCCAGGAATAGCAAGTATAGCAACTGAAATAATTAGGAGTAGTACATACGAAATTTTTTCTAGTAATGAAATCGACATGACACTGGCTAATCAACCGTCATAGCCATAGAACAATAAAAAGTTGTCAACATAAGAATCTACTCTTTTAATTTAAGATTAATTATCTTATTGCTTCGTAAATTTTATGTAAATCAATGAATAAGTACATAAATTACTTTTCACTTTTAAACCTTACTGTTTGTAAAAAAACACGCTAAATAAATGAACAAAGTCACGGAAGACAAATTCATTATAAAACGTCGGTGATCTAGACCAAGTTTTTCTCGTTTCTTCGGACAAGCCTGTGACAAAGCGATCAGCTTCGCCCGTATTTACATAAACGACCTAGGAATCCTTCGGAAATACGTCTTCATTATTAGGGATATAAATCAGGAGGTTACTCTTGGCGGATTTAGCACAATGAGCTCATTTAGTAGGTTACTATTATTGGGCGGTGATCAGAATGGAACTGAGATATCATTCAATTCATATCAAATTAGATGTGAAAAGCGTAGCAATCCTATCATTATCATGCGTATCTATATCTAAGTCCCATGCTCAGTCAACTGGAACGTTCGGATTGTAAACAAGTAAAACTAGGCACCGTTCACATTTAGCTGCTCGCGATGAGTTTTTATTTGAATATAAAAAAATAGAAACGTGAGAATGAAAACGTGATTGTTGACAACGTGAAAATTCGGCGAAATTCATAAAGGTTACATATTTAATTCTCATGCACTCGACTGCTCTCAAAGTGAATTGAAAATACACCCTACTCTCGCAGTAATGAAATAAAAATAGGAAAAATTTATCAGTTTCCTTTCGGATTCTAGAAACATCTCATAATCAGCAAATGTGCACTTTAACTATATTGTTTATTTTTTAACAGGGTGTTCGAGTAATCTACGAAGTGCCGTTAGGTGGAGGGGAGAGAAATGACTCCGTCGTTATTTTACGTGGAATACAGGTAAATAACTTTTAGTCAACCAAGACACAATACGGGGTCTTTCTGAACAATGTTTCCCATGGGACCTATATGAACAAGCGTACTTTTTTTACTAGTTAAGTTCGAGTTCATTAATATGTATACATTTATCCATACTAAATCCTTACAAATGTGTTTACATAATTATGAAACTAGACTGGAAGTTATGAACACTTCCGCGCCGGTCGGTATGAAATCAGTAATTTTTTTTCGTGATATTCATATTTGTTCCATGCGTAACCTTATTCAGAAAGACCATCGTAATACTTTTTTCACAGTTGGGATCACGACCCCGTAATCACCCTGTATAAGGTTTCAAAACTAAGATCTCCGTCGAATAACACGAATAGGTGTTTTAGGTTGTTCTCTAGGCATTTCTACCGCTTCATTCCCTTCCTCGCAAATTATGGACAAATTTTAATGATCCACAATAAGAGTGATTTCATAAAACTGTATACTGTATACTCTGTCTGGGGGTGGATTTCATCAAGAAAATTTTCACCGTACAAAAATTTTTTTTTTTTCTTTTATTAATTAAATGCATAGATATGTATCTACAATTGTTAAGTTATATTTATTAGAGTATCTTGTTATGATTCCACACTAATTTGATGCATAATTTCGAAATTATAGGCATCAAAAATATTTTACACGAGATGGTGATGACGACCATGCCATGGTTATGATTTTTTAATGGATGGCGATGATACTATGTGTATGGTAATGACGATTTATTATATCATAAGATTCATAAGGGTATTAAATCAACAATTTTCAGTCAAATCAACAATGTATTTTCAAAGCGCCTTTGAATGTTTGTATTTTATTCCAAACTTCCAAGCGAGTTTAGTTCCTGTCCCCTTACATTCCTGTACCAAAGAAGATTTTGTCGCTGGCTTCTTTAGCGTCTTCACTGCTGCCTGACCACCCGTGTATATGACCACGGCCCTCGTCTAATGCACTTGCTCCTTTATGAGCCTTACGCACCGTAGTATGGCACAAACTTCTGCCTGAAACACACTCGTATACCTACCAAGTGGGACAGATACCTTTTCCCCCAATTTCGGGATAACTATATAGTAGGTATGCCTGCTCCAGCTAGACCTGTGGAGCTTCTTATCGAACCGTCAGTGAAGCATATAAACGTCGGATGTGCGACGTTTACCTTCCAGTTGTCCCTCTCCCCAA
Organism: Thaumatotibia leucotreta; assembly: GCA_025490895.1. NCBI lineage: Eukaryota > Metazoa > Arthropoda > Insecta > Lepidoptera > Tortricidae > Thaumatotibia > Thaumatotibia leucotreta. The sequence continues at coordinate 10,496 of JALPQI010013505.1, read as the reverse complement.
TATGTATCTACTCTATATTTCTTATCGAATATCTTCTTCCTCTTTATGAGGTCATTGTGAGTTACCATCATTTCCATTTTAGACAGTACCCTATCTTGTATTAGTTCGTGTCGCTTGTGTACGCAACTTCCTCTCCATTCCTTGTATGCCTTCATTCGGTACCACTGTTCCATGGCCCTCTTTTCCGCTTCTATATGTAGCGCCTTTATACCTAGTATTACCTCTAAGGCGTGTGTCGGGTTGTCGGGTTGCCTCTGCACCTTTGCTAGGTACCTCTGATATTTCTTAATATGTGCTCTGTGCCACCAGACCACCGCTCCATATAGTACTCGGGAAGTATTATCGCCTTGAAGATCCATTCCAATATCCTCGACTTTAACCCCCATTTCCTTCACACCGCTCTTTTGTATAGATACAGTGTTCTTATGGCTTTCGCCGTTTGTTCTTTGTACCTGAGCGTGCTACCCAGAGTCACCCCCAGATACTTTTGCTCGTTTACCAACTCCAGCTCCTTGTCATGTACCCTTATGGGCCTCATCTCTTCTGTCTTCCTTTTGTTAGTGAATAACACGAGCTTCGTTTTTGAAGGATTTAAATCCAGTCTCTCTCTCTGCACCATTCCAGCACTTTTTGGATACTACTGGCCATTATGTCCCTTATGGTGCTTAGTACCGGTCCACGTTCGACTATATAGCACTCCGTCATCGGAGTAAGCTTGCATATATAGGCGCCCCTTATTTTCTTCACTAATGAGTACAAGTCCACCCTGTGGGAAACCTCTTTTAGGACTAATTGACTTTTTATATTCCGCCCAGTGTCGCCTTTATAGATCTACACTTGAGCAATTTCCCTATCCATAGCGCTATTGTCTTGTTGACTCCTTCCCTTCTCAGACTTTTCTCTACCGCTGAACATTTAATGGCACTTGCTACTACAAGAAAAACCAAAAATTATGGACCAATTTACAAAAATTGTCAACTCCATACATACAGGATCATAACCATCCATTGCTTCAGTACCGGTATTGACACGCTCGGTGTTGACTATTTCACACAAAATCCTAGATTATTTTAGAACACTAATACTTAAAGCAACGTCAACACCTCACTAGTAAGTTACTTTAAGGTTACGTATTCCCAAGTAATTAGTTTAAATATTATTCAATTACTTACTGTAAATCACTCGTGGATGGTTATGACGCCACAGCGTGTTAATCACGTATTGCAGTCACATTTTTATGATTTTTTTTGGTTTGAGCCCGCAAAGACAAACGTGTACTCGGTTCCGCTGTTTCACCTGAATTGAGGAGGCGGGCGTGGGTATATTTGGACGCACGAGTACAAAACTACCTTAACTTTGACAGTGCGCTTACGGTGTTGATGAATTTTTGGTGTTTAACTTTTAAATATTTTAAATAGTACTTACGCGATGAAGGATTTTTATCATATTTTTTTGAACGTTTAACAACAATATTTAAAAACGATTACTGAAGTAAAATTCGCAATCGTACGTTTGATTTGCGATAATTTTCAGTACAAATATGGAGCTTCAGATTTTTTTGTTACATGGTGATGACTTTTGACATATAAAACATTTTATTAAAATGAAACTATTTAGATTTCGATTATTTTGATCAAAGGGCCTTAAAGATAAAACTACTGAATAACGAAAAGAATAAAAATCAAAGTATTAAACCTAAAATATATTTTTTTAAACACCGAAACGCAACTTTTTTCCGAGTTTTGAAATCCACCCATACTAAAATAGTACACTGTAGAATAAAATCAAGATTGAAATATAGTAATTATTTTGGCTCACTTTGGAATAAATGTAAGGAAGGTAATGAAAGTGATATAAGACAACTTAAAAGTTGAATTTACTCTACGAATTTTTTTTTTTATATGTTTGATACGTAGCCCGATATGGCTCGAAACAAACATGTCTGCAATGGTAGAGTCGTAAATTTGTTGATGAAAGGAAACTAAATATAAAATTGAATAGCAGCCTTGGATACAATGTACCAATAAAACTACATCCAATATCCGAAAGAGGATAGTAAAGAGCTGGAGCTAATATCCGGAGAGATACTTAAATGTTGTATCGGAAAATATGTGAAAACTAGTAGTGTATATGACTGACATAATATTGATGCTACAATGTCAGTTTTATTACAAAGTGTCAAAACTCGTTAAGAATTACATCAAACTAGACACATAAATACTCAACCAACACTTAAACAACAAATGGAAAAAGAGTGCAGTGTCAAATTCAACTCGTAACTATACTCGTAATCATTAGGGTTAGGATTTTGGTGGCATTTATTGAACACAGAACGGTGGAGTCGATGTTACAAACATTTTATTCTTGAATAAATGATTAAATTATAAAATAATATCGAAATAGTGTGACGTTCAACCTGCATTTATCAATGAATTTTATGAAATAACATTAATTTTATTTTCGAGTACCTAGAAATATATCAATTTTCAATAAAAGTTGGTATTTGAGAAAATTTATTGATTTGATTTTTCAAGATTTTTTTTATTATTTTTCCGAAGACCATTAATATTATAAAATACTCATAAGCAATTACCTATTATAAAAAAATATTGGATGAAGTTCACCACCTATGAAGTGTCATAGGTAGGTCGTAAGTCAGATATTAAACGTGAAATTATTTCGACAGTGGAAAGGAGAAACCCTTTAAGCGATATTTTGGTCTAAAATGAGTTTTATATATCGACGGAACCGGCTTTTTTTTCTGCGTCGTTTAAGCCAAGTAAGCCAAGTAATACTGAGATCTGACGACTGCAATGTTGCTTAAGGTATAATGAAATAATGGTCAAATTTAAAGACAGGGATGTTAAGCGACGCAATTATTGACTAAAATTTAGACAGTGTCACTTAAGCATACACATATTTATATACATAGTCGCTTAAGTTTTTTTTTCAAGTGCTACTGTTGTCGGTTAATTGCATGTCATACAAATTACCTTGCCCTATAAGCGACACTTTTCTGACTAAAATAATTTTATTTATAAACCGTAGGGTCGCTTAAAGGCTCGTTTCGGAATATTCTTAGGTCAATATCAATTAAGCGAAATTTATTTCAGAAGGTTCCAAGTTTATTGAAATAACGTTATTACTATTTCATAGATATGACAATTTGACAAAGTACGTTCAAAAAACACAAGTCTCTAAAGCGGTCACAGAAAGTGATACGATTTTTTTTCCTAAAAATAAAACTTTAAAACGCTCTCCTGGACAATTACCAAAATGTCGCTTAACAGGTTTCTCCTTTACACCGTCGATTTAATACTTCAAATGGGCGCTACCATAGTAAAAAGAGTTTATTTTATTATTATTTTTTGATTAATTAATTATTCAATCAATCATAAAAAAATTAAACAACGACTCCACCGTTCTCTGTTCGCCTAATGCCACCAAATTTCCTAACCCTAGTAATCATAATAATATTAATTACTCTAACAGCATAGGTACTTACACCGCACATGATGAAATATACGTCAAAAATGCCCCCAAAATCAATTGTTCAATTATGCCAAGATCGTCAGAATCTAACAGTTTTATTAATACTGCGCATAATTCGGCGCAACATATTTGACAAATGTTTATAGAATGTAGCCAATCAAAACTTTGATAGACAACTATTTTTAAATGGCGGTTTAAGTTTTCATAGGAAATTGTAATAAGTTTTTATAATGATACATTGAAGAGTGGGTGAAACTTGTCAACTAAAATTCAGGACCGCTTTTGAAAGACAATTTAGTATGGCGTGCGGCTTCCATGTTTTATTTGTCCGTAGGTATCATTTTATTTTTCGTTTTCTACCGGTACACGCAATAGATAAAATGAGTACTTACTTATTGTTTTTTCATTTTGTTTCAATAGGCATAATACATATGTGTATTTTTCCATGTTCTCCGAAGCCAAGTGTGACGCTAAAGACATACAATATGGCCACATTTGCTAAATATTCGCATTCCGTCAACATTGAAAATAAATCTTAATATCCTAATCTTTTACACTAACCTCCTTATTCATAAACGTCTGCTAACTAAACAAGCCGCTAAGTATTTGTCAGCCTCCGTAGCCTAGTTGGTAGTGACCCTGCCTACGAAGCTGGAGGTTCCGGGTTCGAATCCCGGCGAGGGCATTCTTTGTGTATTTATTTATCACAAATGTTTGTTCCTTGGTCATGGGTGTCTTATGTATTTAAGTATCTATATGTATCTATCTATTATATATATCGTCGCCTGGTACCCACATTACAAGCCTTAATTGAGCTTACCGTGGGACTAGGTCGATTTGTGTAAGATGTCCCAAGATATTTAGTATTGTTTGTCCCTTTTGCTCTTATGGACACATTATTAAGACCGAAAGGGACAAACAATTATTAGCGGCTTGTTAAGTTAGTAGACGTTTATGGATAAGGGAGTAAGTCCATAACACAACATAATAGTTCGGTCAAATCGTACATTAAACTCGCAAAACATGTAGTAAAGCTGCATTTTTGGTATGTTATTTAGACACCATAGGGCAGTATAAAACCACATTTTGCAAGCAAAAAAAAGTTGTGCTAGCTGCGTTATACGTGAAAAACTGTGAAATTTACTGTCTATTTTTAGTTTCTGTTTTTTATAAAAAAAGCCTTACGTTTTTTGACAATACGTATCAGGTAACGTTTAAAGATGAATGAATTAGTAATAAGATGAGATTAAATGCATTACCGTAGGTCTTATAGTTTCAGAGATTCGAGACTTCAAATAGTACCCTGTTTTGTAAACTAGATAAAATGTTGAGTTTTGCTAACGTTTTTGGTTTAATATCGCCGTACCTAATTATGCTACGAATAACATGAAATAATTATCTTATAGCGCAATTAATATTCTTTCATTTAAGGGTAAAATCAGGTCAGTAAACTTTGTAATTGAAACTAAAAACGCGAAATTCAAAAAGCAGGAGGTCCGCTATCTAAGTTTTTCATACAAATGGCAAGTCGTGTTGCAAAGCTGCAATTTTTGTATATTATATAGGCTCTATAGGGATGTACGAAAATGCATATTACCAGTAAAAAAAAAAAGGATTTAGGTATAGGACGTAAAAAACTGAAAAAAAATCGGACTTTTTCTAGTTTTTGACGTTTCACTAAAAAACTATAACTTTTTGATACTAATTGCTATAAAACTATGAAAGAATATTAAATTTGAAAAAATTTGAGCTACCTTGCATTACCCTAAATTATATGGATTTAGAGATAAGACATTTCTAAATGTGCCCTTCATTAAGTTAAGAAAATAAATGCATGTTTGAAGCCTCGTATACCCCCAACTATAAGACTTACAGTAATGATTATCGGCTCAATTTGTTCCCAATTTAATGTAGTTATTATCTACAATTACTTTTTTTTCTTAGCGCGAACGTTTTGCCAATATTTAGTTAATAGCTTTAGCGTAACCTAAAATTTGTTTGTTTTGATAAAAGGGCACTTTATGAAATGTCGTATCTCAAAATATATATAACTTACGGTGATGCAACGTAGCTCAAATCCTTTCAAATTTAATGTTCTTTCTTAGTTTTATAGCAATCAGTATCAAAAAGATAATAGATTTTTAGTTAAACGTCAAAAACTAAAAAAAGTGCGATTTTTTTCCGTTTTTACGTCCTATGCCCAAATTATTTTTTTGTTTTTCTTTAAATATGCATTTTCGTATATATCTATAAGGCCTTTATAATATACCAAAATTGCAGCTTTACAACTCGACTTGCGATTTGTATGAAAAACTTAGATAGCGGGCCTCCTGCCTTTGGAATTTCGGGTTTATACTTTCAACTACAAAGTTCACTGACCTAATTTTACCCTTAAATTAAAGAATATTAAGTGCGCTATAAGGTCATTATTGCATGTTTTTCGTAGCATAATTAGGTGAGGCGATATTAAGTCGAAAACGTTAGCAAAACACAAAATTTTATCTAGTTTAGAAAAAGGGGTACTTTTTAAAGTCTCGAATCTCTAAAACTATAAGACTTACGGTAATGCATGTTAGCTCAACTTGTTGGAAATTTATTAGTCTTTAAACGTTTATTTACATATGATATCAAAAAACATAAGGTTTTTTAAATAAAAATCAGAAACTAAAAAATGGCCGTAAATTTCGCAGTTTTTCACGTACTACCCAGCTAGCACAACTTTTTTTGCTTGCAAAATATGGTTTTATATTGTCCTATGGTGTCTAAACAACATACCAAAAATGCAGCGATACTACTTGATTTGCGAGTTTAGGGTAAAATTATGTACGATTTGACCGTACTATAATTATGATTTGCATAATTTCTTGCGTCATCTATATCCACTCAGCTTTGGGTCATTGATATTAAATTAGTTGCTCTGTCATTGAAAGTCATTCTATTTGTTCAAGTAAATTAATTTCGTGTTTTAAATTAAAAACTGACACCATTCAAAACCAGTGATTTAATGAAGTGGTATCTACCCATTAAAATTAACAATACATTCAATAAATTGGCAACAAAGTAAATTTACAACAGCGTGCTGAAATGGATTGAGAAATTTAATGAAATAATGCAACATGTGTGTATACATGATTAAACAGGGGCTTTGCGGCAAACATCGAAAATCGAAATAGATTTATTTTGGAAATTCTTACTTTCATGTTTGAGCGAGACATGTCCAAATTTTGATATTTGATATTTGTAGTTATAGCCTAGGGCGATTCACACTGAAAAAAATATTTAACTGAACTTCTTTGGCTATTTCATCATTAACCATAATTCGGTATGGCGTTACTAAAGTTAATTTCTATTAACAAACAGGTTTGCGTATTAAAAACCAAACGGATAATGTTATTCTAAGTTGGGCTATTCGTAAATAAATGCTTGTATACGTCTTACATTAAAACAGTAAACAAATTCAAGTGTTCACATGTAAATAAACCGCTTGGTCTAATTTAAGAGTAAGCATTGACAATATGCAACAAAAACCAAGTCCTAGTTTCTAACAAAGACGATGTTATTATCCATAACATAAAATTGTTTAGATTTAACTCAACAATGATTTGCTATTATAATACATATTTTTGTTACATATAACCAGTTTTGTCTAGTAGAGTAAAACCAAATACGGGTTTGCTACTCTAGCAGACCATTCGCTTTATCTAACCAAATAAAATACAATGTGTAACCAAACGTACTTCATTATATAGACAATACTTAGCATAGAAATAACCAAACGCTTTTTTTGCGTTGCGTTACCCCCCCCCCCCCCCCCCGCACCGCGCGGAAAACCGATTTATCAGTCATCAGTTCATCCAGGGGCAATCAGATGCATCGTGTTGTTTTTTTACTCACTTCTCTTACGTTACATCTCGCTAAACTTCGATTTCATCTCGATAAACAATATAAACATTTCTTGGCGATCTGTATTTTGTGTGATGTGTATGACATACGAGTATGTATGTCAAGTTACTTGAATATTCCAAAATGGAAGTTGTACCTCCACCAGCAGACACTCTCGGAGACTACCTTCGGGAATGGGGATTAGAAGGTTACATAAGGACATTTCAAAACATGTCATGTCTTTGTAAACCAAATAATTTTAATTTCTTCATTTTCCTTTTAATCAAAGAGACTCTGAAGCTAATGTATCAAAATAATGGAATTACTCGTAAAATAATTTAGAAAAATAAATTGGTTTACAAAGATACTCTGTGCAATGAAAACCTATAAAGTGATGCAAAAAGTACTTTTGCTCGCGATTGTATTATTGATTGATTGATTATTTTGATTACTATACCGTTCTTATAAATGACTATGAATGTTTATATTATTTGAATGTTTCTATTATTACAATTAATAAAGTTAATTAAAATAAATGTTTCTTTTTTACCAGACAAATACAAATGAGTTGTAAATAGGGCTCACTGCCTGTATAAAATCCAGTACGTCTCATCACCCAGGGGATAAGAAAGGTGACGATGAGACGTACTGGATTTTATACAGGCAGTGAGCCCTATTTACAACTCATTTGATATTTGTCTGTATATGAACAGCGTATTTTTGTCATGTATAACCTATTCATTTGGTTAGAAGTAGGCAAACTATTTGGTCAAAATAATTTAAACATTTGGCTGTATATGAACAACGTATTTTTGTCGTGTATAACCTATTCGTTTGGTTACATGCAGGCAAATAATTTGGTTAAATATAATGAAACAAATTGCTTAAAATAATACTCTAAATTGGTTATAGGTAACAAAAAAGTTATGTTAAACATTACTGAGCCAGTTGGTTTAGGCGTAGCAGAAAATTTGATTAAAGTAAGTTGTGAATTCAGTAAGATTTTGACAAACAGTAAATTTGTTATCAACATACAGCACGTCTACAATAACTGAATTGTAAACTAAATATAACTGAACTTATGGTAATATACAACAGACAGTTTTCACACGATATAACTAATATTGTTTAGCAATACGCAACATCAATTGTTTAGTAGAAAATTAACCGAACTGATTTTGGTAAGATATTGCCTTACTTCGCTCGTCACTTTTTTTAAGTTACAGGTTGACGAAAGTTCGGTTACCATTAACAAATTATTTTTTTCAGTGCAGTTAGTTTAATCACTATAATCACCCATTTGGTACATCGTACACTGTACCTAATTTCATATTCTTCGCATATATTAAAGTAGGTATATTATATATTGTTTTTATTTATGCACCGCCTACCTACAATCTTTCTGCTTTGCCTCAAGGTTGACTGGTAGAGAATGCCGTATGGCATTAAGTTCGCCTTTTGTACTATGAGTTTATTGTCTTTTCTGCAATAAAGATTAAATAAATAAATAAAGTAAAGTCGCCGTTATACAGGATGATTACGGGGTCGTGATCCCAACTGTGAAAAATGGGTTAAGATTCCGTATGGCGTAAACCCACCTTAATAATGAACCAAGACTTTCATGTCAGTTTACTACTTTATGTCACAGTTCATATTTATGAGCGTTTGGCATCGATATTAAAAATATAAAAAAAAAACTGAGTTTATGCAGTTACGTCCCGTTTCTGAGTGACTCGCTACGCTCGTTTCATAAAAACACACTCGTGTTTTAATGCCTCTCATTAGGTACGGTTGCCTAAACTACTAGGTATTGACAAATTTAAATAGAATAATGGCCAATAAAAACTTTGAATGACCAATCACATCTTTTTTTAAATAACAGGTTAGATTTCTACAGGTAAATATTGAAATTCGAGACGTGCGATGTATTGAAGGAGATGGCGCTTGTTTTTGAAAGGCGATTTTATACGGCGTGCGCCTTCTATGTTTTCTTTGTTCGTAAAGCGCGTATAAAAACACTATCTGTACTGAAAAAGATACGATACTCTCACTACAAAGTACGATATTGCGTGTTGTATAAGTACAATGAAATATCCGTTCATCTCAAAAAGCAAAACCTGTTCTTCAGAGATACTAGGTCCTATTCGAGATGTCTTAATGACACTGAATGGATTGAAGACAATAGGTATAATTCACTTTAGGTAGTAAAGATTTATAGGTTATTCTTACAAAAGGCATGAATAGGATGTTCCTGTGAGTGAAAATAAAATTGAGGTTCTGTCAAGTGTGATATCATTTTTTTATCAAAAATAATGCATATAAGGTATTAGGTATTCATACAAGTATCTAATAATAAATACTCAGTGTAGGGTTCCTTAGTTATTTGAAAACGGCTGAGCCGATTATGTTCAAAATGGTTCTATTTTAAAGTATTCCATAAGCCTTCTATTCATGATTTTTCCATATTTTTTGGACCCACGGATCAAAACAAAAGTTAGAAGGTGGACAGACACAACTTTTATTCTGGATCGGTGTCTCGTATTATTTATTTCGAAAAAAATTATATGAAAAAAATCTTTCTTTTGGGACCTTTTTTCTTTAAATAAAATAAATAAATAAATATTTTTGGACATCTTTACACAATTCGACCTAGTCCCACGGTAAGCTCAATTAAGGCTTGTGATGTGGGTACCAGGCGACGTTATATATAATAGATAGATACATATAGATACTTAAATACCTAGACAGCCATGACCAAGGAACAAATATTTGTGATAAATAAATACACAAATAATGCCCTCGCCAGGATTCGAACCCGGAACCTCCAGCTTCGTAGGCAGGGTCACTACCAACTAGGCTACGGAGACTGACAAATCTTTCAGACCTGAAATACCTATTCAACGACACCCCATACTAATAGACGACAGAAAAATAAAAAAAAAACATCCTCCCTTTACTACTAAGAAAAGTATCCGAAAAAAAGTGTATTCTTCATTTTATTCTACCACTTTGTCGACGTAATTAATATGTATACCCGTACCAAATTGCAAATTTCTAGCACTAACGGCCACTGAGCTATGCTGCAGACGGACAGACACACATGGCGAAACTAGGTGACAACC
>JALPQI010013504.1:0-46776 GCA_025490895.1 Thaumatotibia leucotreta | reverse complement strand
AAATCATGTCTTAAACATAGAAATACTGTTTTTTTAACAAAACTGAACCAGACAAAACTTTTTCTTACTATTTCTTTACTTAAATATTGTCAGAACATGTTTTTAGGTACCGTAAACCGGGGTTACTTTGATTAATTTAAACTTTGGTTACAAATTTTGATGAATTTAACGGACGTACTAACTTAAAATTCAGATATAATTATCGGTTTACTTCAAGAATCAACCTGTTATATAAAAAAATGTGGTAACTTTAGTTAATAAATATAAAATAAATACAACGCGATCAAACTTAAATTGTTGAGAATGGAATTACTTTGATACCACTTATTTTTTACTACAAACCGGAAATAGCCCACCTAAAAGCATGTAAATAATAAAAATCGGTTAAGTACATTTTCAGTTATTTTTTTTTTATATGTGTATTGTATTTGTGGGGTGGTACTATGATCCCATACTAAATAATCCAAATTGATATGTTTTGACGGTTTACTAGTTTTTTCATTAGAATTGATGCAAGAACTTAATTTTTGCCGATACAAAAGTATATCTTTCAATATTTAATTGCTGCGATAATAAGTCTTTCCTAAAAATTTACTTATGATTAGTAATAATGTAACAATTTTTTTTTCTAGACCTCACGACAGTCTCTCGCTAGTACTTGGGTAGGTACTACCTATGTAGTGAAGTAATAGACATGATGACTGTCAAGTCAAATCAACACTTTTTTCTATTTTTGAAAGATTTACATGAAATACACAAAAGTGACGTCACGTTTGTATACTACACTTATATTAAATAAAAGTTCTGCACAATAATTAAACTGCAGTCTATATCGTCCATTAAATACAAAAGCGACACAAGTCAAAAAATTACTTTTTACAGGGGAGCTGTTTAAAGATTTTGTATTAGTTTTTTGTTCACAAAATTTTTTTTCATCATTAATATTATATGTGTTATATATCAATTTGTAGGTATTTTAACCCTCTTTTGATATGTTTCATTATTAGAAAGTAATATGTGCTGTGCAAGCTTTTATGAGCGTATACGTCCGTTTTGCATTAAAAAAATAACATTAACTCAGATTTTTTTTTTCCGTCAAAGGCCACAAATACAAAAACATAAGCAGTTATTTCATTTAAATCATACATAAAATCATGTCTTAGACATTGAAATACTGATTTTTTAACAAAACTGAACAAGACAAAACTTTTTCTTACTGTTTCTTTACTTACATATTGTCAGAACATGTTTATGGGTACCGCAAAACCGGGGTTACTTTGATTAATTTTAACTTTGGTTACATATTTTGATGAATTTAACAGACGTACTAGTTTGAAATTCAGATATAATCATCGGTTTTCTTCAAAAATCTACCTGCTATTTAAAAAAAATGTGGTACCTTTAGTTAATAAATATAAAATAAATACAATACGATCAAAGTTATATTGTTGAGAATGGAATTAATACTTTGATACCACTTATTTTTACTATAAACTGGAATTAGTCCACCTAAAAGCACGTAAATAATAAAAATCGGTTAATTACGTCTTTAGTTATTTGTTTTTTCTATGTGTATTTTATTTGTGTGGTGGGTACTATGATCTCATACTAAATGATCCAAATTGATATGTTTTGACGGTTTTACTAGTTTTTTCATTAGAATTGATGCAAGAACTTAATTTTTGCCGATACAAAAGTATATCTTTCAATATTTAATTGTAGAGATAATAAGTTTTTCCTAAAAAATCTACTTTATGATTAGTAATAATGTAACATTTTTCTTTTCTAGACGACATGACAGTTTAGCGCTAGGACTTCGGTACTACGGTACTACCTATGTAGTGAAGCAATAGGCATGATGACCGTCAAGTCAACATCTATTTTCGATTTTTGAAAGATTTACATGAAATACACAAAAGTAACGTCACGTTTGTTTGTAAGTTCTGTACAATAATGACTGCAGTCTATATTTTAGTAATAATTTATTCGTGTATGATGCCGTGCTTAAAGTCTAATAAATTTATTTTAAATACAGTCATCATCCCTATGTTGGCATTCCCAAAAGTGAAAAAATAAATACTACTAATATAAGTTTTTAGATTTGTTAAAACATACATCTTTGTTTGTTTTACTTGTATTGTATACAAATAATATAATAGGAAAGTATGACAAATACTTAATAATCCGAAGTTTATGCCATTATTGTTTCTTCGTAGTCGCAATTATAGGTACACAAAATTCACAGTCATCTTCCACACAATCTCTAATATACTTTTAAGTAAAACGAACACAATACCACTTTTTTCAATTACTTTTTTTATAAGATGTATTGTATTTTTTAAGATTTCATGCAAAAAATACTCAATTATTCAATCTGGTACATTTATGGATTTTAATATTATACTGAATTAAAAACGGTTGTAAATGCAACAATGTTTTTTTGAAATTCAACATTCCGTATTGCGTCTCATTTGTTTATAAAGAAATCTAAACCATACATATTTACTTTATTCAAAACAGCATGATGTATAAATATGGCTCCTGTGATTGATGCATTCGAATATATTTATAATTAAAAAACGTTCCAAATCCTAATACGGCAGTTTTGATGAATGAAAAATCAAATTTAAGAGGATATTTTAAAATTAAAGCTGCCACATTTCGTTTTGCGACTCCTTTTTATATAAAGAAACATAATATTTACGTATTTATTTTATTCAAAACGGCCACAGCTACAAATATGGCACTTTTGCTTACATATGTTTTAACGTAATCACTTATTTTTTAGTTTCATGGCACTTTTTCACAAAAATGTCGTGCGTTTTGGTCGACAGTCGAGTCACAACTGACAAAATGGCAGTTTAGCACTGAAATTAGTCTCGAAAGAGCGATAGTGCAAAAAGGACACCTGCATAATTTTGATACTTACTAACGTCAAATCGACAGGTGTCTTAGTGTCACGTAAAATATAAGTGCTTACAATGTCGTTTTTGCAATAAAATCATTTTTCACGGTTTTTGAGTTGTGTCGCTTTTGTATTTAATGGACGATATATTAGTAATAACTTATTCGTGTATGATGAAGTGCATAATGTCTAATAATTTATTTTAAATATAGTCATCATCCCTATGTTGGCATTGCCAAAAGTGAAAAAGTAAGTTTTTAGATTCGTTAACACATACAAATGTTTGTTTAACTTGTATTGTATACAAATAATATATAGGAAAGTATGACAAATACTTAATAATCTGAGGTTTATGCCATTATTGTTTCTTCGTGATTATAGGTACACAAAATTCATAGTCATCCTTTCTACACAATCTTTAATATACTTTTAAGTAAAACGAACACATTATAGAGTACCACGTTTTACAATTACCTACTGTTTTTATAAGATGTATTGTATTTTTTAAGATTTCATGCAAAAGAAACACAATTATTCAATCTGGTACATTTATGGATTTTAATATTATACTGAATTAAAAAGACTATTACGTACTATGAAGTGTACATTTTAGAATCCTAACTGCCATTCCGTATTGCGGCTCCTTTGTTTATAAAGAAATCTAAACCATACATATTTACTTTATTAACAACAGCATCATGTATAAATATGGCTCTTGTGATTGATGGCATTTGAATATATTTTTAATTCAAAAAGGTTGCAAATCCTAATACGGCAGTTTTGTTTAATGAAAAATCAAATTGAAGAGGATATTTTGAAATTAAAACTGCCACATTCCGTTTTGCGACTCCTTTTTATATAGAAGAAACATAATATTTACGTATTTATTTTATTCAAAACGGCCACATCTACAAATATGGCACTTTTGCTTACATATTTCTTAACGTAAATTACTTATTTTTTCGTTTTATGGCACTTTTTCACAAAAATGTCGTGCGTTTTGGTCAACGGTCGAGTCGCAACTGACAAAATGGCAGTTTAGCACTGAAGTTAGTCTCGAATGAGGGATAGTGCAAAAAGGGCACCTGCATAATTTTGATACTTTCTAACGTCAAATCGACAGGTGTCTTAGTGCCACGTAAAATATCAGTGCTTATAATGTCGTTTTTGCAATAAAAACATTTTTCAGGGTTTTTGAGTTGTGTCGCTTTTGTATTTAATGGACGATATTTATAAGAGGATTCTTTTCAGACTTATTTTTGAACTTGACTGTACCTAATAATATCTAAAGCTAAAACTATGTTATTTATATTAAACGGGATCGGTGTATTTGTCTCTAATAATTAGTTACCCAGGCAGCCGTTTGTCAGTAGAAAACAAAAAATAAACAAATGTGGCTGACTTTCCATAGCATTTGACGTCTTTGACACATATCGTGAATTACGTTCGCAGATATATTTTTACGTTAATACTAATAGTACGGTCAAACCGTACATAATTTTACCCTTAAACTCGCAAATCAAGTAGTATCGCTGCATTTTTGGTTTGTTATTTAGACTCCATAGGGCAGTATAAAACCACATTTTGCAAGCATAAAAACTAGCTGCATAGTACGTGAAAAACTACGAAAATTTACGGTCATTTTTTACTTTCTGATTTTCATTAAAAAAAACTTTACGTTTTTTGATATCATATGTTAGTAAACGTTTAAGATTAATCCATTTCCAACAAGTTGAGCTAACATGCATTACCGTAGGTCTTATAGTTTCAGATATTCGAGACTTCAAAAAGTACTCTTTTTTGTATACCAGATAAAATTTTATGTTTTGCCGTTTTCTTTAATGCAAAGTGATGTGTTTTACGTTTTCTTTTAATGCAAAGTGATGTGTTTGTATAGTCTGCCTCATTAAGATTATGCCAAGTCTGTTATGACGTAAGCTTTCGGACAAAATAAATTATGCCCACATAGAGAGAACCCAAATCCGTCAAATATGTATATCGCAACGCAACACTTGACATCGGGGTGCATTCTCCCTTGATTTGATTACATTTCTCGCCTCCGGCCTGGCAATTGAGAAATGTCAACGTCAAAAATAGGATTTTATTATTTGCACTCGTGTACAGTACTTAGGAATGAGGGCAGGAAGATTTTTGTAGACGAACTGAAGGAATTTACAGAGGCGGTGCGAGAAAATATCTGTTCTGGGTGCTTAGACAAGTTGCCAATCGCTAACGCTTAATCGTCAATCGTAAACGAAAGGCCAACTGTCGTTGTCGCACTAATATGCAAGAGTGACAGAGAGGGAAAACTACGATACGCTACTAAGCGATAGCGATTGGCAACTTGGCTAAAAGTGCATTCAGGCCAATCGAACATTCGCTATTTTAATCCCCTACTCTACGAAATTCGATCGTTACACAAAACGTGATTCGTTGATTTCGTAGAATGGGGGATAGAATAGCGAATGCTCGTTTGGTCTGAATGCACCATAAGCATCCTGCAATAGGTATTTCATGGATGTTACTAGCAATGTAGGTACAAATTGTAGAACATTCTCAAAATTGCCTAAGGCTGGGATCATACCTGTGTGTTCTTACGCAAGTTATAGGGGACGGAGCTATACTAAGGAATGAGAGGTGAATATCACTATCTCATTCCTTAATATAGCTCCGTCCCTATAACTTACGCAAGAACTTACAGGTGTACGGCTGACCTTACGAACGACAAGGGACGGAGCTATACTAAGGATTGAGAGGTGAATAACACTATCTCATCCCTTAGTATAGCTCCGTCCCTATAACTTACGTAAGAACTTACAGGTGTAATTCTGGCCTAATGTTACTGGAAAATTTCATGACAAAATTTTCATGTAGGTAAGTTGCCATTTAGAACATTCTCTTTCAGCAGGCCTAGCCAATGGTATATTAATATATATCGTCGCCTAGTACCCACATCGCAAGCCTAATTGGGCTTACCGTGAGACTAGGTTGATTTGTGTAAGATGTCCCAAGATATTTATTTATTCGTACAAAAAGTCACGTGACTTATGCATTATTATGGTCACGTGACTTATCGCTCATCGCTTCAGCGTGAATAAGCGCTTGCAGGCCTCATATATCTATTCGGCCTGCGTGCCCTTATTTCGCGGTCTCTGCAGTAATGTATTATTAATCAATTTCCATGACTCCACCTTTAACAATGTAAATTATACAATTATAATTGCCATACTGCAACTTCAGTATACAACCGTGTATAACCGTGATAGTGGTTTTAGTCGATACTATGTGGCGAGAGCTTAGTGAATAATGTAATACTTAACTGCTCAATTATGTACACAATTGGTTAATTATATACTAAATTAATTACGTTATGAAACTTACTACACAGTAATTTGCCAATTGTTAAATAAAATAGAGATGAGATTAGCTACATTGGAAATGTTGGAATATTTGTGTCAGTAATTTTATATGTTATTCAGATAGCATTATTATATCATTTAACGGATAAAATTACAGCCTAAGTAATTTGCTGTAATCATTTTTATACAAAGGAGACAAGCGTACCGGCCAGCGTGCTTAGACAAGTTGCCAATCGCTAACGCTTAATCGTCGATCGCAAACGAAAGGCAGCTAACTGTCTTTGTCGCACTAATATGAAAGAGTGACAGAGAGTTAAAACTCTGATACGGTACTAAGCGTTAGCGATTGGCAACTTGGCTAAACATCCTGGGGTGCGATTTTTGAATTTCACCAGTGACTTATTCTCACCGAAAACAAGTGATTTCCCTTGAGTTCGTATTTTTGAAATGTCATCGGTGACTAGAATTGTCATACCTATGATATCGCTTTACGAGTGCCCCCACCCACTCGATTTGAAATCACCGTGTGACTATTTTTGACAGTTGACTTAGTGACATCTGCCATCTTTCAAAACTGTAGTTTTCTTTTCAAAGGAGATTGACACTCCGCTTTACGTTCGACCGCTTTGACAGAACCAAATATGAGTTATAGGTACTATGAAAAATAAAAACCAATACTAAGAGCAACACTACGACATCTGCGCAAAAAGGAACGTAACATGATAATTGTCTATGACTGACATTGTACAATTTCTGCATGTTGGGAGAATCAAAAATACGGTATTTGGGAAGCAGTGACATCAAATCACAGGTGATAATTTTAGTCACCACAGTGATCTCAATATCATCGGTGAAAATCAAAAATCGCACTCCTGGTATGCAGCTCCGTAGCCTATTGGGATGCTTGTCTGCAGAGGGGCCACATGCGCGTTACCGTCCCTTCAAAATCTGGCGGTTTAAGAACGAGCCACACCAAGTGCGTGTGCGGCACGTGCGCGTGGCGTGTGCGTTTCAGCCTATACAGTGTGTTAACATCGTGCTGTTTTTTATTGAAACTCAGGATGAACATCTCAATGATGGAGATTTTTAGCCAAACCGTGAGCATTATTTCATTAAAAAATCCAATTTTAAATTAAATTAATTTACAATGAAAAGTTCAGTGAGAAGTAATGTAATCTCATATGACATTTACATACTCAACAACGCGCATGCCACGCACACATTTTGACATGATTTTAGAGTGGCCTAGCGGTCCAATTTGTTTGTATCTAGTGATAAAATAAAAAGAATAGATACTTTAATAAATAAATAAATAATAAAAAATATCTTGGGACTTACACAAATCGATCTAGTCCCGCGGTAAGCTCAATTAAGGCTTGTGATGTGGGGTACCAAGCGACGATATTTATAATAGATAGATGCATATAGATACTTATACATAGACAGCCATGACCAATGAACAAAACATATTTGTGATGAATAAAAACATAAATAATGCCCTCGCTGGGAATCGAGCCCGGAACCTCCAGCTTTGTAGGCAGGATCGCTACCAACTAGGCTACGGAGGCTGACTTTAATAAGGCTTACTTTTTTCCTAAAATGTTTGTGACAGGGGTCCGTGGAGCAGTTGAACTCCGTTAACGGTACATGACAGCAAAAAGTTTAAGAACACTCCCTCTTCAAAATACGTTGCCACATTTAACGATTGTTATTCAGAAAATTTGACTCTCTGAGTCCAATCCGGCAGAATATAAGTCATAACATCCATTAATAACAACTTAGGTACATGTGTACTGTACGCACAGTGAACGAAATCGATTCACGTACCTTTTTCACCCTTGTCACTATGACAATAAAGGTCAAAAATGTACGCGAATACATTTCCTTTACTGTATTTATATATAAAATAAAACAATCCATAAATACGCCCTTTTCGGATTCGTTAAAACTTGATTTATTGATACACTGCCACTTTTCTAATTTCCATGCCAAAACGACAGAAAAACGAAATAAGTGTGTGTGTGTTACGTCGTTATTACATTGTTGTTATACTTGTTATGTAATTCTTTCGAGGTTATAAATCATGCATGCGTGGAAAACACCAGTTTTTCGCTACACGTGCGAAAATCGGTTAAAGAACGATTCGGTTTGACAAATGGAGCACAGGACGGGTAGGTACCTAATCTGTAATATTAATGCGAAAGGAACTCTGTCTATCTGTAACGCTTTCATATATCGACTACTGAAACGAATTTCATGTGAATCATGTGATACGGAGATGTCGGATATAGATCAACTTCCCGGGAAAGGTGTGGTTTTCCTGGTGTGGTTTTGCTGGTAGTAGGAGAGGTCCTATCTGGTGGTACCACCAGCTATATACCACCGTCTTAGGTACCCGTTAACCTGCCGCTAAACAGCAATGCAAACACAGCCGTTTAGTGGCAGGTCGGACTGCTCTGTCTCGGTTTGGGGGTAAGATAGCCGGTGTGATTACTGGCATAGATAGAGACAATCCATTTAAGTCCTCAGGGTAGGCAGCGCATAGGTGATTTATAGATCACTATATCCTTGGGCCTCAGTTCCTGCTTTCCATCAGTTGGGCTGAGAGCTCAGTTGTCTACCTTCGTCACATAAACCAGTCCCATCTGATAGAAATGTTCAAACTGCAATATTCATAACAAGATAGAATAATATTTCACATCACATCATCAGCCTATCTCATTCCAGTGCTGGCAGGCCTCTCCTATTAACTATGCGTATTCTTCTTCTTCTTCTACCTGGCGTTATCCCGGCCTTTGCCAAGGTCCGCTTTCCTGCTACATTTCCTCCACTTTGCGCGATCCTGGGCATCTTCTACTGTAAGCCCATTCACACTCATGTCAGCCTTCACGACATCTAGCCATCGCTTCTTTGGTCTGCCGCGGGGTCGGGGGCCGTCAAGGGCTAGGTTAAGGCATATGTTTCCTAAGTAGTCAGGTGGCCAAACGTAACCAAACCACCGAAGAAGGCATTCTTGAAGCTTCTCCGCTACGTTACGGACTCCGAGGCTGCCACGGATGTACTCGTTCCGAATGCGGTCAGCACGCGTAACGCCGCACATCCATCGCAGCATCTTCATCTCTGTAACGCGAAGCTCCTGAACGTGCCATCCGAGAACCGGCCACGCCTCGGCGCCATAGAGTAGGACTGGGCGGATAATGCACTTATACATACACTAGCCCTTTGAGTTTAAGTGGTATTCTGCGATCGCAGATGACTCCTGTTACCTCCCACCATTTAGACCAAGCTGCGCTAATTCGGGCTATAACTATGCGTATTACGAGGTAAATTAGGACGCATTAGGAGGTAAATGCCCATTATCGTCACACTGGGCAAGCGGATTGGCGATAGCACTATGATGTCGCTCCACTATGAAACTTTCAATTTTGGTTACCAAAAATGTATAAGAACAAAAAAAGAATGCTCAGTACAAACTTCGTGGGACATTTTGGGAAATGTGATGGATCTTGGACCGTGACTCTACAATCCTATCAAATTTCGAAGACGTGATCCAAAGGTACAAAATTTTTGAGAAATGCAACCCTAGTACCCAGTTCACCCAGTTGCCAATAAGTTGGCAATAAGAAAAATAATACATTTATCATCACCCCAACTCCTCCTGCGGGTGTCGTAAGACCCGACTAAGGGATTGAAATGTCACTGATCATATGATAAAAGATTAATGATGGGCAGCAGCGTCATCGTAGTGGACACATTACTGCGATCGTCAATCTTGCCCAGCGTGGCGATTATTGGTATTTTCCTCCTAATGCGTTTATACGCATAGTTAATAGGAGAGGCCTACGTCCAGCAGTGGACTATCATAGGCTGATGATGATGACCCAGTTCACTCTTGCTCCACAACTCACTGCACATATCTTAAGTTCAAGGATAAGACTCGAGCTAAATTGTGTTAGAATGAGCGGAATTCTTATCTGTATTCACGTGACCTAGGAAGCGAGGCGAAAGTTCAGGGCTAGCTGTAATTCATTTGTTCAATAATAGCTGAAGGTTGAAAATATTGCCATGTCATTACTTCCTGTCAGGCCAATCGATGCGATTTCAAAATATAGCTTCCTCCAGCCCAGAGGCCTATTAAATTACTGCATCAGTTATCCATAAGACTGAGACCGGTAGTTTGTTGACTCTTGCATGGGAAATATGGTTTCATTGCGGGATATCGCAAAAATATCTACTTAGTATTTGCCATTATTTAAAGCCAAGCCACACCGGATTCGTGTGCGTGGCTTGCACGTTGTAGCGTATGTAAATGTCATATTAGATGACACACCGCTTGCGTCCAGCAAACGGTGTGCCATTTACTTTACATACGTTTTAAGCGCAGGTCATGCACACGCGCACGCGGATGTGCTGCACAAGCATTCGCTGTGGCTCGGCCTTAAGGAACGTCATATTTTATCTCCACTATCCAAGTGTAGGCGCAGGGAGGCAGCTACGGCCTACGGCGTAGCGCTTCGTAGCTTAGCGTAGCGGCACATGAACGTAGCCAAGGGGCCTTATTATTCGCTAGCAATCCCTTAAAATGGCAATGTACCACAAGACATAATTTTCTGCTCTACACATAGGCAACGCGATTTTTTTAATTTGCCAATTTAAGGGTTAAACGTACGTATAGTTAACACGAGATTTGCTCACTTGAGGCACAGATAGCTTTAGATAGCTTAGCACATCACATCATCAGTTTATGATAGTCCATTGCTGGACGAAGGCCTCTCTCCTATTAACTATGCGTACAGACGTATTAGGAGGTAAATGCCCATAATCGCCACGCTTGGCAAGCGGATTGGCGATCGCAGTAATGTGTCTACAATGATGACGCTGCTGCCCATCATCAATCGTTATCAAAAATGCTCAGTGACACTTCAATCCCTTAGTCGCCCTTAGTCCCTCTTGCGACACCCGCAGGAAGAATTGGGGTGGTGACAAATGTATTCTTACTGCCGTCACCACACGACCTCGGATAGCATAGCAAAATGGCTTAACGACATATGGGACTTAAGTTAAATAATTATTCTGATGTTTCAGGCATAATGTTACACATGTGGTCGCAGGCAGATTAAGTAATGTGTAATTAAAATATGAGTAATAATTAAAAATTTCAAGTTGAAATAAATATAAAATTACTTTCGTCTTAGCAACGTGTCCATATCGGTCCACGGTCTCATCTATTGACAACGCCCCGCTCGAACACGGAAACTTACGATATACCATTGTTATTATTCCATTGTAGACAACCAGTATAACTAAACCTCTCCCCTGACAGCTGTTCAATCGAAACTAAAAAGAAAGAGAACGATGGACGCGAAGCGCGGTTCAGCACACACTGGTTTACATACCCCGCCATCTAGCGGCAAATGTCAAAGGTTACTCGTTGACATTTAAAAGATGGCACTATCAAAGATATTTAATTTGATGCGACGTGGGAATATGCAAATGCCGAATAAAGGAATATGTTTGGATATGAATTATTGACACGGTACGCCGACTTCGCGTCGCGACGCCTTGTGTAAATATGGCACGACTAAATTTAGATACAATTTTGTTATTTGCATTTGTGTATAACACATAGGTTATGCTGTAGATATTTAGTTGGCATGCTCTATGCATTTCTTCAGGGTGGTCATGAGTATACCGATACCGACAGACTTTACATGCATTTTTGGTAACAAAATAAGTAAAAACTATTATGTGTCATTTTCGGGCAATCTTTTTTTATACATGTCCAGTAATAAATTGTAGGGAGAGTGTTTTTTAATTATTTTTTTTAGTTAAACACTTTTAAAAATTTTCTACAGCCTATCAATAAGCATGATACGATAAAAACTCATACTGTAAGGATTTTAATCGTGCAGGCCTTTTGAATAAGCTATGATCGAAATAGTTTTTTGAAAAACACGTCATCGTCATCATCTCTGAAACTAAGCCGAAACCAGAAAAGTTCATATGACATTATAGTCTCAAAATGTAGTCTGGAATACACCCATCCAGTTACTCATTTCGCCATATTATTCGTCGTACTATTCGAACTGTTCGAAGTTGTTAATTTCATTAAACGTGCGTTTAAACCAAAAGAGCATTCGCTGTTCTAGCGCCCGTTCTACGAATTCAACCAATCACGTTTTGTGTACCGATCGAATTTCGTAGAGTGGGAGGTTAGAACAGCGAATGCTCTTTTAGTTTCAACGCACCTTAAGATACTTGCGGGGGGGTCGCAACGCAAACTTAGGCTCGGTTACACCTGTGAATTCTTATGTAAGTTTTAAGGAGGGAGCTATATTAAGGAACAAAATAGTGGATGTCACTATTCTCAATTCTCAGTATAGCCCTATGCCTACAACTTACGTAATAACTGAAACGTGTAATCCCGGCCTAAAGATGGCCAAAATACACCCAAATAAAAGAGCCTACCGATACGTTTCGACATGTTCTTTCACCGTTAGACCTACCTATGATTGTGTAAGTGCGACAGAGAAGTAGGACGTCGACCGTGGTTCGTGATAGCGAAGGGTTCCGTTATTTATATAGAGCAAAGAGTACGAAAAAAATTACATATATTTTCAGATTTTGTTAAAGCGGCAACAGAAATGACGATGGCTCAGATAATTTATATTGTCCTACGAACAAATAAAACATGGAAGCCGCACGCCATACTTAATTGTCTTTCAAAAACAGCCCTGAATTTTAGTTGACAAGTGTCACCCCCACTTCAATGCATCACGGTAATGAATTTCATTGTTAACCTATAAAAACTTAAACCGCCGTTTAAAAATAGTTGTAATTGGTCCATGAAAGTTTTGATTGGCTATATTCTACAAACATTTGTCAAAGACGTTGCGCCGAAATATGCGCGGTGTCAGGAAAAGCGCTTTGTCCTGCCCCATCTTGGCACAATTGAACAATTGTTTTTGGGGGCATTTTTGAGATGACGTTAGATGTCCATGTTATATATGGTCGCAGATATTGTCTAAGTAGGTAACTCATGATAGTCATGATTCGTGAGATACAGCTTTCTTAAACAGACAGACCGATTGTTAAAGACGTCTTAGTATTTTTTTACTGTTGGTTATGTAACCCTAAAAACGAAAAACTAATCGAGATAAAAACTCCCAGCAAAACAGAAAATTATTAAGGCCATTTTCATTAACTTTTTAATACGTCAGCATCAAATTAGTCCCGTAATAATAAACAATGTACGTAAAGTGCTCAAACAGCCGGATGCTGACGCCATTACTTTTAAAACCTTATTTAATAGCTACTAAAAAACTTTAATCCACAAATAGCCGTCAATTTACGAGCCATCAAGCTTTGTCTTCGTATTTACCTCTTGACCGATTTCCGAAAAATAAATATAATCTTTATTACACATTACAATGCGAGGAAAACACGTAAAACGGCGAGTAAATAAATAAAAGTCGGCCATGTTAAAATGACGCCATCTGTTGACGAGTAGCGGATTTTATTTGAACTTTTATACGGTGCGGAAGATTGATTGGCTGAGTGATTCGAATTTCAAAAAGTCTAGTTTTACTGAAGTTAAAAAGAACATACGGACAGCTGTAGATAATCTTTTATGTTCCAATGTTACATACATTACAAACAGCGGCATTGTGCATTTAACATTATTTTCATCGGCATAAAGTCGAAATGTAAGGTATGTAAACAGGAATCCTTAAAATCAAGTTTAAGGCCAAGCTACACCAAATGCGTGTGCAGCACGTGCACGTGGCGTGGCTTGCGCGTTGTAGCGAAAGAAATGTCATACTAGATAGCACACCGTTGCTGATCACGCCACGTAATCGCTGTGCCATCTAATATGACATTTCCATTCGCTGTATGGCTTTGCCTTTCAATTTTAAGTTGCATTTATTCGTAAATTTTCTTCTCGAATTATTACCTTTAGGTAAAACAAGGTAGAGATACTGTAAGCAGATATGTTGCGTAAGAAATCGGTATATTTATTGTCGACCCTGAAATAGCGTGGGTACATTCGTATTCCCGTCTAATAATATCTAAACATTACAGCACGTATGCCAAAGGCGTAAGGATCAAAATCGTTAACATGTTTTTGCCGCCGACCGTACTATGCTAACTCCCCATAAACCATAGATCGTAAACTGTTCTCATACGATGAATCACTAAAAAATAAACATCAAAAGTGAAAACTAGCGTGCTAACAATTATACGTATTTGCATAGTAAAATTATGCCGAGTAAAAGTTCCGCACGGTTGGTGACCCCTGCCCTCGGTAAATGTCAGGGGTCGTATCCTATGTAGGTTGCCGGCCCCTGGATTTCTTACACAACCGTTTTATGCTGTTTTAAAGGCAGGTGTTAATAGGGTTTGAAAAGGTTTTCCATGGCTGAGTGATCTATTTATAGGATCTATGACTATATGAAGAACAAGTGAAAATGACTGAAAATTCAAAACTAAAATTTGTGATTTTAGATTTTTTTTTAAATAATACAGGGTGCCCATGAGGAAAGGGAAAAAAATCAACTGCGGATTTCTGACCTTTGAAGTTAAAAATGTCATATGAAGTTTTCTGGATTCAGTCTATTTTAAGAGAAAATTTGATTTTTTCTTAAAACCGTTTTAGACCGTTACGCTATGATAAACGGATTTAAGGAAACGATTTTGTCACCATGTTGTCTTATTCTTGTCACACTTAATTGACAGACATCAAATGAACAAAAATATCTATAATTAACTAGCAAATGTAAAAAAAATCTTTGAAGTGCATTTTTTGTGATAGTTTGATTAATAAAATCCTTTTTTGTGTATTAAGGCATTCAAAATATCAAAAAAATAAATTTTTGTTTTTGCAGGTTTGACCAAAACTCATTTAACAGTTTTTGCTTCTTTTAGTCTCAGGAATATGCTGTTAGAATTTTTCCCTTTCATCGTGGGTACCTTGCATAACTCGTTGGGGGTTATACAGTATGTTACCAACGTGCAAGCTTTTATCAAAAATACCGTTTAAACATAACTTTTATGGGACAACTCAAATTGTTTTATTAATTTGTTTTTTTTTTTAAGTAACACTACGTAGGGAAGAAATAGAAATTCGACCTATGTCCGCTAAGCTGGAGCCGAGTAGCATCAGCTGAAGGACGCTACCATCAGTGGACGTGGGTTTAAATCCCACCTTCAGCGTTAATAAGCTTCGGTGTTTTTTGGGTTTTTCGTTGATATATTAAATATTTAAATTTAAATACATAGTAGAGTTGCCTACTGCTAAAAAATTACATCTCAAAAAAAAACTATTTGGTTTGCCACATAATAAATATTCCTATTGTTTTTTCTGAAATTTGATGATAAATCACATTTTTATTTTCTGATAACAAGTATGCGTGATTAAATAAGGTTTCAACCTGACAAGAAATTAACTAGATACTTCTCGTACTAGTGCATAAAAAAGCCACGTACATACCTACTGAAAATATTTTTTCCAGACTAGTGCAGAAAAGTAAACTTTGCGCACGCTTCTCGTGCTTAAATTTCTCTTTTTAAGGCACTTGTTATGAAAAACGTCGTTCCATACACGTGTAAAAACTACCTTTTAACTCGGGTGATTTTCGCCCTCGTTTCACTCGGGCTCCAACTTTCACCGTCGTCGAAAAAAAATTCTTTTGCACTTGCATCGAAATGTACTATTATCATAAACTTTTTTATACGGTGCGTAAATGAAATTCCTTTACCTATTCACCATCTATAGGTTCGCATATTCGTGTGGAATGGTTTAAGGGATGATCGTTTGCCCAAACGGAGGGATTAACTACGACACGGGGTTGCGTACCCCTGGCTGACGTCAGAACTGAAAATGAATATATTTCGGATGGTTCGACAAGAACAGGTTTCAATAAGGTATTTTGTATTGGAGTCGTGACCACTTTTGTCTTGCCATGCTTGTTATATTTGCCACGAATAAATTATTTGTATTTGTATTTATTTTATTATTTTACATTATTACCTACTATTCACGGCTAGTTTATTATTTGTTAAAATTTTAACATTTCACATGATTTCCACTGGGAATCAAGATTATTGAAAAAAAAACCGGCCAAGAGCATGTCGGGCCATGCTCAGTGTAGGATTCCGTAGTAATTCAAAAACGGCTGGGCCGATTACGTTCGAAATAGTTTTATTCTAAATTATTAAGCCCACTATTCATGATTTTGTTCATATTTTTTGGACTACGAATCAAAAGGGGGGACATATTTTTTTTTCTTCTGGAGCGAATATCTCCGAAATTATTGACTTAAGGAAAAAAAAAATATTAAGAGACCTATTCAATGTACCCACACTATAGGGTTACATCAAATAAAAAAAATCATTCCCACATCACCAGTTGGGGAGGTACATACATACCCAATTTTTTTTTCTACTTTTTATTGTTCAAAACAAAAATTACGAGGTATAAGATAAAAACTACTGCTTTCTCTAAGAATTGCCTTATTTTTACACCTATTCTTTACGGTTGTGTTTACAATTAGCTAAAATTGGAACATTTCACATGATGTGAAATGATTCATGAATGATATAATAATATATGATTCGTGATGGTGTGAATGATTCGGAATCAAGAGCTATTTCCATCTTTTTTTAAATGTACCTACATAATTTAGCATCTAGATTTTGGGTCTACGTTTTTATATGAATTATGCATTGACGTTACAAAATGTTAAATTATTATACTTTACACAATCTTTATATCTTTGACATTCAAATATTCTACAACATTGTCCATGTTCCACTTTGTTTTGTAAAGTTATATAACTTATATAATAGTAGTCGTACCATGACTTTGCAAGTATCGGTAAACTCGATACGTAAAAGGTGGGTGTACACCATGGATTTAGAATATGGATATGGATTTGACAACGTAATAATAAGAGCAAGAACGAAAGGGATGGTCTTATGAAACTTTTTACTAGTGGAAGTGAAAAGGAACGATAATCGTCCGTCCTTATCACTGTGCCACTATTTTTTGTGTGTGTGTGTGTTAGATGCTAAGTCTAAGTGCCACACACACAAGTATCTTCTTAGTAGTAAGTGACTATGTCCATCCCTCTTAGTGGCACACTATGTGCGGCCCCTCGGTGTACACCAAACGAGTGAACGCTCATTCTATCCCCACTCTACGAAATTCGTTCGTTACACAAAACGTAATTCGTCGAAATTCGTTGATTTCGTAGAGTGAGGGATAGAATGAGAATTCGCTTGTTTGGTGTAAACCCACCTTAAAACATCGCGCTCGCTCCTGCTCCAATATTATTATGTCAGTGTGAGCGCAATAGAAAGCATTACAGTATCGAGTAAATACCTAACCGCTTCTGCCCTCATTCATCAATTTTATAATATACATTGCATTGTTAGTATAAAGGCATAGCCAAAATACATTTAAATCAAGATTTATTCATGAATTTAGGGCATTTCTCCGAGCATTTCAACCGCCGTGACTTCGGTGGCAGCCTTTTCACACGAATCCCGTGAGAGATGAAAGAACTTTTGGATATATTGGTAGACGTAGTACATTACCAAGATATCCAAAAAATTGATGAGATACCCACGGAAATCGGTGCCACCGAAGTCACAGCGGTTGAAACGCTCGAAGAAATGTCCTTTATTGTTTTGCCAAATTTAACGCTTTCGCTGACAGTAGCGTAGTTAACCATACAAGCACCTTGAATGTCGATGTAGTGCTACCGAAAGCGTTAATATTTAATATTTATAGTTTCATAGCAGCACAGTTTTAAGGTGCGTTCAGACCAAAAGAGCATTCGCTCTTCTATCCCCCGCTCTACGAAATCAACCAATCAAGTTTTGTGTAACGATCGAATTTCGTAGAGTGGGAGGTTAGAACAGCGAATGCTCTTTTGGTCTGAACGCACCTTTATATAATTTAGTTTAAGTTATATTCATACAGTTTCACATACGGTGTTTACCTCTAAGTAATTGTTGCACTTAGAGTGATTATGTGATAGCATGTATCATACTATAAATGAAAAAGTGTAAAGATTGTTGGTAAACCTAAATAAATAAAATAAAATACAACTGCAGTCATAGCCAAGATGCCATTCTATTCGTATACGATAAATGTTAAGTCACGTGACCATAACAATGTATGGAAATGGTCACGTGACTCTTCGTACGAATCTGTCATTCTGCCTATTGGCTAGTGACACTTCAATCCCTTAGTCGACCCACCCACGGAGAGTTGGGGTGTTGAAAAAGTATTCTTACTGCCGTCACCGCCCGGTTAAGCCCCGTTTTCACTTAGTGTTCTGAGCAAGCATTCGCTTGTCCGTGTGTTGATTAACGAACATTTGCTATGTGAATTATTGTTTTCATCTGACAAGAACTAACGAATGCTCGCTCAGAACGCTATATGAAAACGCGGCTTTAGATATAATAAAGTAAATGTTTTCGGCTAATCGTATGCGCTTGAAGGGTGGTATCTTGGTCCTAGCCAAAATATCATCAGAGGACCTATCCTCGGACGTACAGATTTAGTGCAAAATCCTTTATCTTCGGCTTTTCACTGAAACATCCGAATTCATATTGCTGTCACAATGAACTTCAGTATATATTGCACTAAAGGTAATTGAGACAGGGAGATTACTTCGGGCGTTTCCGTGAAAAGCCGAAGAGAAAGGATTTTGCACTAATCTAGTAACTGGAGTTCGAGGCCAAAGAATCTACGAAAATATTGCCACAACAATGAAATGTTCTTACAATAGTAAATCCTTATTTTCTAAAAACAGACTTTGAGATATGGCATTTATTAGTAATTTTAATTCTTTAATTTATAGAAACAATATTATTTACTTATTTTCACGTAAATATAACATATTTTTATAAAAACGTAATTATCCGCAATTATTAGTAACAAAGTTGGTATTGCGCTGGTATCACTTCAGGTGTTAATAACATTTGGTACAGCAATTTAACTACACATAAATTAAAAGGTAGGTATGGTTAAATTACTAAGCAGTATAAGTACTATACTATACTATTACTAAGCAGTTTTAACCCGTAATAAGGCAGGGGTGCCTTATTACGGGTTAAAATTATGGGAAAGAAATTTGGAAATGTAAATTTTTTTGTATTTAATTTTTTATTTGTCTTCTTCATCACTTATCCTCCTGAGTCCTGGGTAAAAATCGAGTACACTCCCATAAAAGCCGAGAGGCGTTTATGACGCCCAAATAATTTCTAAAAGAAATGCTTAAAATATACTCTTAGAGTATATAACCAACTTTGTTTCAACAAAAATGTGACAAACTCATTTTAAACCTTAAAAAAAACTGGCCAAGTGCGAGTTGGCCTCGCGCGCTGAGGGTTCCGTACCATTCTCAATTTATTATTACAGTTAAATCAACCTACCTCAAAAACTATAGGAGATAATTTAATCAAACCAAAAATCGTTGATAGAGTTTTTTAATGTGCATAACATGTATTTTTTTTAGAATTTTATATCGCGTAGTTTAAAAAATAGAGGGGGGGGACACTTTTTTCACACTTTGAGAGCTGATATCTCGAAAACGTTTTGCTTAAATAAAAATAAGATTTATAAACCTTCATATCATTTTTAAAGATCTTTCTATTAATACCCCACACGCTTATATACAACTAAAAAAAAATTCTATTCCTCAGTTACATGTATGGAGGGCCCCCACCCCAATGGTTTTTTTACAATTTAGTATCATAATCCTGTAGCGGTTCATACAACACATATCCTCACCAAATTTTGTTACTGTAGCATTTATAGTTTCCGAGTAAATCGGCTGTGACAGACGGACAGACGGACAGACGGACAGACGGACATGACGAATCTATAAGGGTTCCGTTTTTGCCATTTTGGCTACGGAACCCTAATAAGCGACAGTAAGTTCAGGACTCAGCACTGATGGTGTTATAAAGGACTCTCGGCTTTTATGGGAGTGTACTTGATTTTTAACCAGGACTCAGAAGGATAAGTGATGAAGAAGACAAATTAAAAATAAAATACAAAAAATGCTTTCATTTTACATTTGCAAATTTCTTTCCCATAATTTTAACCCGTAATAAGGCACCCCTGCCTTATTACGGGTTAAAACTGCTTAGTAATAGTATAGTATTTATACTACTTAATTTAACCATACCTACTGTCTTAACAAATATGGCACGCTGTCGTATGTGTTCACTGGTAATTCAACTTCTTTTTAAAATAGGATTTGAAACGTTGGCTCTTATCATTTTAAGTTCTTTACAAGAAAATTTTGTCATATCAATGTTAGTTAAGAGAAAAGAAAAGTTTTTAGATATTTACGTGTTTTTAAGAAAATCCTAGTTGTGACAGCCATATTAAACAAAAAGGCGTACAAACATTACACAGGTATATAATGTTTTTATTAGGAATTATATTAAATAAATAAATAAAATAACAAAAAGGTTGTGGAAACCTGAAAACTTTATTTGACAATGACATAAGAGACTTTGACGGATTTGACAATAACGCATCTGTCGTAGTTTCGTTGGCCTCGAACTCCAATTACTAGATTACATCTGTACCTATGTAGGTACAGTGAACCAATGAGGGTTTTTGATACTTTTTCTGTCACTATGAGGCGATTAGATGGCAGCACTTGCGTAAGGTTCAGCGAACTGTCAAAAAAATAGGTATTTGCAGTATATTTTTAGGTTTATTTACTTTAAGAATATTGTTTTCTAAAATAAATGGGTCGATTCGAGCGTTTCAACCGCCTCACTTTCGTGGTCACATTTTCTAAGAGTTGGTTTCTGGCTTTATGGTGAATTCCGGTTATTTGGTATATGTCCCGTACATTTACAAGATATCCAGAAACGAAGTTAAAATAATCAGCCGTTATCGCGAAAAGTGACTTGGAACAAACGTCCAAATATTGACCCAAATAAAAAAAATAGTTCCTAGTCAATTCCCATGAAATGAACAAAGTTCTGTTTTTTTTTTGTACCAGTGACTTTGCGAGCCTGTTTTAGAGCTCTATTTTCAGTTCGACGACTTTTTACTAGTCGCAAGCCATTTAAACATCAATAAACTTCCAATTAAAATAGAATTTCGATATTTTATTTCCAGTACCTATGAATAGTATGAATTATTTGTATTTGTTATCTTACTTACGACCTTTTGTTTTGCATTAACGCTTACTAGACAATCAGCAGTCTAGCACTTTTCTATTGTTAATGATGCAAAACAAAAGGTCGTAAGTAAGATAAGAGTCGGTCAAATAATATTTCCCGAACTACACCTATTGTCGCAATGATGTTTGTAGCTATAGTGTTACAATAAAAGGTGACACAAACTCTTACAATAAAAAGTGTTCCATACAATTATTGTAGCACGAAATACTATTGATTTTTTATTCAATTGAACTATTTATGAGCGTACATATATTACATGTCATATACCAAGGAAAAATACCCATGGACGTGGAGTGGTGACGGCAGTAAGAATACATTTGTCGTCACCCCCACTCCTCTTGCGGTTGTCGTAAGAGTCGACTAAGGGATTGAAGTGTCACTGACCATTACTTGATAAAAGATTGATGATAGGCAGCAGCGTCATCATAGTGGACACATTACTGCGATCTCCAATCCGCTTGCCCAGCGTGGCGATTATGGATATTTTCCTCCTAATGCGTTTATACGCATAGTTAAGGAGAGGCCTACCGTCCAGCAGTGGACTATCATAGGCTGATGATGATGGGTTCAAATCCCACCTTCGGCGTTGATATACTCGGTATTATTTCTTTGGTATATGACATCTGTGTGAATCAACTTTTTTTCTGTCTGTTATTGCCATGGTTACGGTCGCCTGAGTCACACAGGTTTTATGCAAAATTATGCTACTTAAACTATGCAAACATTATTTTTTCTGGTGTTAATAAGCCCTGTCCTTAATGGGGCCACCTACAAACTACATAGTACATAAGTACACCGACAAGCAAGTTTGCTTAATTTCGCAAACTAGCGTGACTCAGGTGACCGTAACCATGGTAATAACAGACAGGAAAAGTTGATCCACAATTTACATAATAGCTTTACTAGAAACATGCCCAAAAAAAATGAGTGTTCCACAAAATACCTATGTAGGCGTTCAGAATTGCATGGACAATTTATGAGATTAGGCACAAGGTAGGTATCGTAAAGTGTGGTAAAAATGAGTTACATGAAAAAGGGATGAAGTGAAAAGGATTTTTCGTTCAACTTTAAACTTTGTCACCTCGATATAAGGTAGAGAATCTATTCCAATGTAGAATTAGGTACTTTTTTCAGTTCTTCAAATGTTACGGCACAGATAATGCGAGACTTTGCTGAAAAGTCAATAGTTGCCGCTAGCGCCATCTATTATAAGAGTCGGTCGACGTCGAGCTATCTTCTAGGTTACTAACGAAAATAGGCGACTGCCGCGTTTTCGTACATTGTCACATTACTACTCAAAATTAAACTTGCACGAAACATAAATACATTTGACACACTTTCGCGTCTGGCCAGTGCCGAAAGTGATATCATTTTAGTCTGGCAAATCAATAGGTATCGTAGCTTTCGAAAGGAATTTAGAATTAGGTACTGGGAGAGGGCTCGGATTATATTTATCCTTAAGTACTTACTGACCAAGTAGATCCAGATACGATTAGTAAATATTGCTTATTGATCACAGTCACTCTACGAGCACTTTTGTACACCGAAACAAACGACGATTCTTACATAATTGGCAGCCATTGCGAGCCGGGCCCGTTTATCGCCCTTACAGGCGTAGTGCATTAATCGCATATTTTTCCATTTTCCGTGCACGATAGCTAATCCGGCGCTGCGCCGGCGGTTACAACCTTGAATTTGGAACGCACCTTTAATTTTAGCCGGTTAACCTAGATACGGGACCATTCGGAGTAAGGCGGATCGATAGTTCGCATGCGCGGTGGCTTGTTTTAAAATAGTTCGGCGCGTGGCTTGGTGAAAGCGCGCGACGCGTTGTTGGTGGTCGCTGGTGGATGACTGAAAGCTTCTCGGCGGGCGCGCCTGCGCCCTACTGCCCGTCGGGACTTTACCACTACCCTGCCATCTATATCCATGTATCCCAACACGTATACCTTCCTCTCTCCTTGCCTCAAGCCAGATAGAGAGCGCTTGAGCATTCATTAGGTGCTCAACGTGGTCTGCGAGGAAGGATTTCTATTGGTATGTGTTCAATAACGATCGGACTGACTCTCAGGTCCACGCTAGCGCTCGTGGTGAACAGCTGGCGATACCTGGATCATACATATACCTATATGTAGAGAATATAGACCCTTTATGAAGTTATCAAGAAAGAACACGTTTCTCTGGTAGGTATATAGATTTTTTTTCAGCTATAGAGGTTTCATAGAAACAGATAGCGGCTAGGGTAAGAAATAGATTAAAGACGGGGATTTCGCGGATCCAACTGACTTAAGGATATTAAGGTTAGATTAATATTTGGTTATTGTATTGTAGGCAGTATTGTAACGCAAATGGGCTTTAAAGGCATGTCGCTTATTACGGTTTTCGTGAGTATTCATAAGGTTTTACCAACAAATCATGACATAACATTATTTATTTATTAGCTCCAGTTTGAGCCATTAAATCATAAGTACAAACAGCAACACTCTTAACAGTACAGAACATTATATGGATCTTATTATAAAAGGCATAATGTCTGCCAATGTACCTATAGCTAATAGTGTGAGCGATGGTACGGTTGGCTTTAATAATATGTATACAATTTAGATCCTTATTCCTTTGACATACGTTCCGAAATGTATACATATTATTAGACGTGACTGTACATAGTACAGTTAAACAATTAGAACCGTGGACCACTCTGGAACTGTGTATGTAAATGGTTGTAAATTACATTTGTATGTATGTAATCTAGATTACAAAGTACACATAAAAAAGTAATCGGAAGGAGTAATCATATTACTTTTTCACTACTCTGATAAATGTGACGTTCGTTACAAATCAGATTGTAAGAAAGCTCTTAGAATACATTTGTCACCACCCCAACTCCTTCCGTGGATGTCGTAAGAGTCAAATAAGGGATTGAAGTGTCACTGACGATACATTTATTGAAGATTGATGATGGGCAGCAGCGTCATCATAGTGACTGGACACACTACTGCGATCGCCAATCCCCTTGAACATACCCAGCGTGGCGATTATGGGCATTTACCTCCTAACCTAATGCGTCCATACGCATAGTTAACAGGAGAGGCTTACAGGCCCGGATCCAGGACTTCGTTCAGACCCCCCCTTAATTTACCTATGATATGCTAGAAGTCTCTCTGCGTGATCGGATTAAGAATGAGACTATCCGCTGCAGAACCAAAGTAACCGAAATAGCTCTCCCAATCGCTAAACTGAAGTGGCAGTGGGCGGGGCACATTGCGCGTAGAACCGATGGCCGTTGGGGCGGGAAGGTTCTTGAGTGGCGGCCACGTACCGGAAGGCGTAGTGTGGGTAGGCCCCCTACAAGATGACCTGGTTAAGGTTGCAGGAGTCCGCTGGATGCGGGTGGCGCAGGACCGGTCATTGTGGCAATCTTTGAGGGAAGCCTATGTTCAGCAGTGGACGTATTTCAGCTGATATGATGATGATGATGATGATGATAGGATTTTGTGCTTAAAGGCATACTTAAGTCCAGTGTCAAGGGGGGGGGGGGGGCAAGTGCCCCCATTGCCCCCTCCTGAATCCGCGCCTGGAGGCTTAAGGCCAGCAGACTAAAATAGGCTGATGATGATGTCCATTTTGAATGGTAAACTGCCTTGCATGTTTACGTAAAAGTTGATGCTTAAGGAAGTCATTATAAAGTTTCGAGTGCCGAGCATAAATGTAGAATGAGTTTGCTGTAGTCGCGTCTCCATTAAGTTCTATGCATCCCGCTTGATATTTGCCAGTAAGAATGGGACGCACAAACAAGACGAGTTTCTTAAGCAGTTAACGGAGGAAACTCATGGTTCTACTATAGGAAGTTATATTACGAGTATGGTGCTACGTAAGTATCTGTTATACACGCCGGCCTTGTAACAAAAGCACAAAAAAAATATCCTGGGACATCTTACACAAATCAACCTATGGTAAGCTCAATTAAGGCTGCGTTTCTACCAGAGATGAGCGAGGATGTGTTTCCATACAAACGACACCTCGCTCGAGTCATTAATAGATGTTATTTGTATGGAAACACATCCTCGCACATCTCTGGTGGAAACGCAGCCTAAGGCTTGTATAATATTAATATAAATAGGGGTACCAAAGGGATAGACTGCCACGACCAAGGAACAAATATTTGTGATACTGATAAATAAATAGGTACGCAAATAATACCCTCGCTGGGATTTGAACCCGCAACCTCCAGCTTCGTAGGCAGGGTCACTACTAACTAGGCTGCAGAGGCTGATAATACATATACAAGACAGACATGAAAAACGAAACACGTCTTTGTGATAAACTCACAAATACCCTCGCCGGGAAACGAACCCGGGACAGCCAGTTGGGTCACTACCAGGTTACAGAGGTTGACCATTACATAAGAACATGTCTGATTTTTCACTACACAGGAAATCATCTCTTCATCACTACATAGTATAAAATAAAGTCACTTTTTCTGTCCCCATGTCCCTTTGTACGCTTAAATCTTTAAAACTACGCAACGGATTTTGATGATATTTTTTTAAATAGGTAGAGTAATTCAAGAGGAAGGTTTTTTGTGTAGGTATAGTACCCGTGCGAAGCCGGGGCGGGTCGCTAGTTAAAAATAAAATAAAAATAACGCCATGTAATAAAAGTATTCAAATTGTATAAAAAAATACCGAAGGAATTAATTTTGCATCAAAATGTTGTATTATCAAGTTCAATAATCAATAAGTATCAAGTTTAATAAAATACAGCTAAGATTTCCATTGACAGAATAAATAAAATAAAATACGTGCTATATAAATTCTAAATTAAAAGCTTCCAAATAAAGAAGTTTAATATGTGTTTGTTTTTCTTCAGATTCGTTCGAACAAGCGTGAAATCTTTTGTGCTGGTGTATGCAATTTCCTGTCCACCCGTCCTTTGAGGAAAACCTGCTTTGTTCTACTTGTTTTGAATTTTCATTAGAAATAAAACAAATATATACAGTGTGTACAAGCCGTGTGGTGACGGCAGTAAGAATACATTTGTCACCACCCCAACTCCTCCTGCGGGTGTCGTAAGAGTCAACTAAGGGCCCGGCCACATGACCACGGTGCGGCGTCGTAAACGTAAAACGGCGCGGCGTCGTGGCATTGCACGTTATCGCACCGTGGGAAATTACGGCGCGGCGTCGTGGCATTGCACGTTATCGCACCGTCCGAAATTACGACGCGGCGCCGGGCAAATCCACGTTGTCGCGACGGGCAGTTTAACGTTGCGGTGCCGTGTGGAGTAGATGCAAGGTGCGGTGTCACGTTGTACCACGACGGCGTACCTTCTCATACTTCTCCAAACATTTTTGCGATCAGTCTGTAATTCGACATGGATCCCATAACACGTATTCTGCTCTTGTTACTTATAAGAAGAAACATGAAGAAAAATCAAAGGTAAAGAAAATATTGGATAAATCCATATCTTTCTATTATGAATCATGATGGAAGTCATTTCATAAGGAAGTACAAGGCACTGAAAACAAGTGATCACAAGTTTTATGATTATTTTAGAATGTCTGTGTCAAGTTTTGAAGAACTATCACTTAAAATATCACTTCGTTTAAAAAAGCAACACGTAATGCATCTACTCCACACGACACCGCAACGTTAAACTGCCCGTCGCGACAACGTGGATTTGCCCGGCGCCGCGTCGTAATTTCGCACGGTGCAACAACGTGGAATGCCACGACGCCGCGCCGTAATTTCCCACGGTGCGATAACGTGCAATGCCACGACGCCGCGCCGTTTTACATTTACGACGCCGCACCGTGGTCATGTGGCCGGGCCCTAAGGGATTGAAGTGTCACTGACCGCTATTTGATAAAAGATTGATGATGGGCAGCTGAGCAGCGTCATCATAGTGGACACATTACTGCGATCACCAATCCGCTTGCCCAGAGTGATGATTATGGGCATTTACCTCCTAATGCGTTTATACGTAACCTCATTCTACAATCCGATTGTCAGAATGTGTCGTCAGTACGATGATCTAGTATCGAGGAGTAGACAAATTGACATTTTTGATTCACGGCTTGCGGTATTCAGGAGGCAGATCGTTGAAGCTCTTGATAATATTTGATAATTAGTATTTTATTTTAATTTTAGTGTTTAATTTTAATTTTAGTGTTTGCTTGACATTTTTATCGAAATAATTAATTACAATTTTGCACTATAAGTATAGTTTTAGGATAATTTTTGCTCATAGTTTGTAGTAAATCTTGCTGTGCATGCTTATTTTGGATGACATTTTAATGTAAAACCTATTATTTATTGTTATATTGTGATGTATTGAATGTTAATCTGTTTAGTGTGCCAATTAAATAAAATAAAAATAAAATAAAATAAAATACGCATAGTTAATAGGAGAGGCCTACGTCCAGCAGTGGACTATCGTAGGCCGATGATGATGATACAGTGTGTAGATCTAATACGGGTGATAAATTGAATCAAGCATGGGATTCATTTGTGCAATGGATTACGAGGCTTTTTTAAGTTGCACTTAATTATGAACAACAATTTTTTTTTTTAGATTTTCGAAGCAGCAATGAGGTACGAACATTTGTTAATATTGATATGGCAGTTACGTCAAAGCAGATGCTTTTGAAATTAGCTGCCAACGAGCGATTAACTTGAGTGTATTGCTCTACATTGCGCGCCGAATTACCTGTTTTGTACGGATAATTGTGTTGCTCTAATTTTAAGTAGAAATTAGCTAAATATACTTATTATGTCCTAAATTAACCCCCGTTAATGGCTTCCTCCGTATTACATTTACACCCTGTATTATCAAAAGAAAAGTGATATACATAAGTAGGTCGTCGGTCCTGATCAACTCTTCCAACGAAGCGAACTGCCAACCTATCCAAAGTCATTTATATGATACAAGTGTCGAAAGTGCGCTTTTTCTAAAATCCCATACCAACTAAATAACAACATTTATTTGTTTGAATAAATGAGTATTTTTTAATCTCATACCTTCTGAGCATAATGTATTGTAAATACTCATTTATTCATTCAAATAATACTCCAAAATTAATTCTTGGGCCTTTTACTAACAAAAGACGAATATATCAAAATATCTCTATTTTTATAATATTAAATAAAAAAGCTACATCTATTACGAGTTTTTTTTTTCAATTGTACTTTTTAACCATTTCTTAATTTAGTTGACAGTGCCATCTAGCGTCATTTTCCCTAACTCAACTCACGATGTTGTTGGAAATGATAGTGAAGTTGGTGAACTTTAGAAATGTTTATTTTCGTATATTTCCGCTGTGGCGCTTTGGGTAGGTACTTTATGATGAGTATGATGACGAGTTTTTCGTAAATATAACACGAGGGGTTATCGTCAGTCAAAAATGTACTACTGTAAAATACAGTATGTATCACCTCGTAGAGCCAAGAAAGAAATCCATTTATATTTAGATCATACTGAACAACTTTTATTATGAGGCCAAACCCGAATTCACAAAAAAAAATTTGACAGTTTCATACATTTTGATTGCGTGATCATGAACACGTTGTATGGGAGAATATTCTTAGATCTGTAATTGCAGCAATAAAAGTACAAATAATTTCCTTTACTTTATTTTCAAATAAAATGACATAATTACATTGGCCTGGGCCGTAGTCCAGTAAACGCATTCTCATAAAAAATAACTTAAAATAACGCTATATATCACAGAATTCATAATTATAGGTTATAGACCGCTTACTCCACTAAAAAGGCATTTAAAAAAAGCTCAAATCTAATTTGGAGACCTTTCGAATTTAATACTAACGTTTAGATTAAAATAAAAACACTAAAGAAAGGAGCCTTTTTTAAAAAGCCCACTGATACCTACAATAGCTAAAATAAATGTAAATTATAATTGTTAAGAAATAAACAAATAGTCCAATATATAAAAATATCCGGGAAGCTATTTTTGTTTGGCTTCATTCTCTATATAATTTGGCTGTTTATAATAAAATATAATTTAGGTAATATACTTCGAGTTATACTATATCAAAACATAGAAGGGTATCTGAGCGTTTCAACCGCCTAATTTTGGTGGCATCATTTATGCCGAAGTTTCAATGTACCACTTTGTCATTTGAAAGAGGCACGTTATACAAATGACGAAGTATAACATTGAGACGTTTAGAAAGTTCGGCAAAAATGATGCCACCAAAATTGAGCGGTTGAAACGCTCAGGTATTCACCCAGAAAGGCTTTATTAGTTGAAGAGGAATCGGTTGACAACTAAAATTCACGCTGTAACAAATACATAAGGTAAGGTGGTGTAAGGGGTTTTTAATGGGGTAAGACGCAAAAGCTAACAACAGACGCAGTGCCAGAAGAGCGACTTTTTGTCTTACCCCATAAAAAAAAACTTTTTCATCTTACCCCACCTTACCTTACTTGAAATAAAGCTCGTATCTCAGCTCGGAATCCATACCAACCTGATTTACCCCTACAATACATTTTTTCTAATGTTTATTCTAAACAGGGATGAAAAAAGAAATTAGGTATACAATGCGAACAAAAAAAATGTTTCCAGTAGACTTATGATGGTACCGCATCTTATCGTTTGTCATCGTTGCCATCACGTTCTAACAAGTATAGTGTGAAAGTGAAGCGTAGCACGATAAATGGATAAAACGGGACCATCATAAGCAAAATAGTCGTCAGGAGGCTATATCAGTCAGAACTATTTTTGTTATACTTTGAAGGTAAGTACATATCAACGATATAGTCAGAAAAAATGGCTAAAATTAAGACTACATGAAGCCTTTCATATAAGAAGTACATACAATAAACAAGTTTCCCCTGATCACTAACTCTGATGACTTAAATTTTCATTAAAATTGTTTTAAACTTAAAACATGACCGATTTAGAGTTTAGTTAAAGACTCTAACCCTTGAGACTCCAAGGTCTTAAACTTTATTTTATTTGATTTACCGTATTTGCGGACACAGAGTCGTGAAGCTTCGAGTCTTTAAAGTTAGAGACTTTAAACTTCAAGACTTTAAGATTCGAGTCTTTGAGGTTCGAGTTTTAAGAGCTTTCAAGTGTAGTTGAGCTTCGTATCTTTTAGGTTCGAATCTTTAAGATTCGAGTCTTTAATGTTCGAGTTTTAAAGATTTGAGACCTCGAGTTTCGAGTTTTTAAGCCTCAAAATGAATGTTAATATTAAACTTCTCTCTCTGAGGTTTCATGGCGGTACCGAACAATTATATGTAAACCTCTTCATATTATGACATAGTCATATCGAAATCATAGCAAATGCAGTGTTATTATAATATTATCAAGCCAATAGAGTTAGTGTACGGTGCACAAATTTAACATATTTTTTCTTATTACGTACTACATAACAATTTTCTATTACTCATAGCTTTAAAATCTCATTTGTATCACATTCATCCAAAACTATGTCTTATAATCTAAACATTACGGTCCATTTAAGTTCCCTATCAAATCTACTTGCCATGATTTAACTGTGTTAAAAAATAGTTTTATAAGCTTTGATTCTATAAAATGGCAATTTATGTCAGAGGTAGTCAAAATTATACGGTTTTAGAATTTTTCTTATTAATTCATGTGAGCAAGTAGTAGGTTTAGGCAACTCTTTTCAATAGGTATACTAATATTGTTTGTTACAACACGAATAGTAAAGTACATATGTAATAGGTACTATCAAATGCAGCCAGAGTGCTCAAAAACATCTGATCACAGCATTAGAGTACATGTTCAGAGATTATTAAACACAAAGGCAACTATAATACATATTCTACTATGTTCTGAATGTATTTTTATAACAATGAAACATAGCGTGTTTATATTTTACAGACAAACGGGTCTTAATCGCGTAAACTTACGTTTAATTATATCCTGACGTTTCGGGCATGACGTTACACCCGTGGTGGTGAGTCTGCCTGCGACCACGGGTGTAACGTCATGCCCGAAACGTCAGGATATAATTAAACGTAAGTTTACGCGATTAAGACCCGTTTCTCTGTAAAATATTGGTGATAATCGTGAAAGTTTAAGTCAATATATAGCGTGTTTATTTGTAAATGTAATTCCACACTAAATTAAAAACCTGGCATAACGCTTTTCAGCTTTAAAATCATCATGAAATATATATCGGAAAATAATAACTGGTTGCAATACTATTATAGTCAAAACATAGCCTATTACTTAGATCGTTATTAATAATAATAGTGGCTTAATTAAGAAGTGTATATATAAACATATATTATAATTGCTGTAATTTTCATGAAGCCACTATTATCATTATTAAAAATCGAATCCACTAAACAATCTAGCTGTCAGATTTTGCAGTGATAAATTAATACGTTCATATCGTCAATTACAAACTTAATTAAGTTAGTTACAATTCATAATATCTAAAAACCCATTTCTATATTTTCTAAAATTGCTCTCTACACTAACCTACCTAAATGATTATTTAGGATTATTAATAGGATGTCTAGTAAGTTTTATTGTACTCTGTTCGCTAAACTAAAACTAGAACTAACATCCATGGAATAGAAATACGTATTGCATTCAATTATTACCTATACAAAATCTGCAACCATACATGGTGAAGCATTAGTCGTGAACAGAAATACGATTTTCTAACTGCATAAACAACTAACAATCGAATTCCACACAAATTACTTAAAAACAGGCGTTTTTGTAATTTATTTATTGTATTATCCGGAATGGACACTCGTCTAACAAGAAATTGCATGAACAGCGCTAACGGGTGCGGGCGCGTGCGACGGATTTTAATACTGAGCGGGAGCCGCGAGCGGCCGCGCCAACTAGTGTAGGCCCTTAGTTGACCATAGTTTTCAGAAAGCGATCAACGTCAATCTGACTTAAGCCTTAACACATTGAGTTTGGTCGCTTTCTGCATTGACAAAAAATCGAAGTTGGTCGTTTTCTGCATAACTATGATCAGTTGTTCATCATCATCATCACCATCATCATGTTAGTCATCATCAGTGTTATAAAAATGTATTATTGTTCAGGGTGTCTAAGGATATCAGCGCGTGATGAAACAGCCTGTATAGTCTATCGCAAAAATCTAAGCATATTTTAGGCGTATAGGGGTTGACACTAATCATCTTATCAACAAAATTCAGGACCGTTTTTGAAAGGCAGTTTTGTATGGCATGAGCCTTCCATGTTTTATTTGTTCGTAATACAAAATAGTATGGTTCATTTAAGTCGCATTTTTTCATACTTTAAGGTTAGATACACGAATATCTGACGACTATAAAAAATATGGTGTATGTGTAGGTTTTTTCAAGGTGACCAAATGGCCAAATTAAGATACAAGACCTTCTAAACAATAACTTATTAAATTACTTCATCCATTACTCGGGTCTAAAAGTTCGACACACGAAAGGTATATAACTACATAGTTCGTTCAACAGTATCACCATTCTTTACTAAATCAGTATCATTAATTTTACAACTAATGGTAACCGCACTACTTATTTTATTACAACTAATACAAGGAATAATTATTTACATTTTACAAACTTCGATATGATAGCCTCTTCGACAGATTTTCAAACAATTTTCAAAACTTGGTAACATACAGGCTGATGCAAACTATCAAGAAAAACTGGATAAAAAATGTCCCATGCATTAACAATGTAATTAAAAACAAATAAAATGATAGTCATTGCATTCATGACAGAAATAACATAAATGCTAATCTTTTATAAACTAGCCACAGCTCAAGAATTGATATTTGGAATAACCACACAAATAAACGCCGATTGACAGCCAAAACGGACTAAAATATGTGACAAATACTTACTTGAAATAAAGCTCTTATCTCAGTCCCGATTTGGTATAGAGATACGACGATGCTAAATTTGGTTGTCAACCGACGAAATGCTCTTTAGCAGGACTCGAACCAAGATCACTTCGTATACAAGATCAC
Source organism: Thaumatotibia leucotreta (assembly GCA_025490895.1). Lineage (NCBI taxonomy): Eukaryota > Metazoa > Arthropoda > Insecta > Lepidoptera > Tortricidae > Thaumatotibia > Thaumatotibia leucotreta. The sequence goes on along the minus strand of JALPQI010013504.1, from coordinate 13,300 downwards.
TACCTACCAGGCTACGAGGCCGTTAATAATAATTATTTGGCGTCTCAAGATCACTAGTCCCGAATCACCCTGTATACTACCTATTTAATTCATACCACGAAAACAGTCATAGTTTACCGAAGAACAAGCAAAATATCACATTTTAGCTGAATCGACTATTATAAGGCCATCTGCGAGTTATCTCATCTCGTCATCGAGACATCATGAATTTTAATGTAAATATGAAACAAAATAATATCCCAAACATTCTGTTATATCACTTAAGTGTTCCCATAATGTCGTAATAGATGTGCTTACCATAGAAAAAATCAACTGCGAAAGACTCTGGTTGTCACGGGATTCGAACGCACTTCCTCTGGATTGCCGGTTCAACGTGCTTCCAATTACACCAGACGACCTTCCGTCGATCACAGCGAATTTAGTCAATGGTATTGTGAAGCTAATCACTAGCGACATCTGTACTTAATGTTTCGAAGGTACTGCAACCTTAAGCCACTCAAAGAGACGTGTGTCTACCACAATCGTCCGCAAATTCGACAACTCTCCGTCACTTAAGTGTTATTTTGCTTCTGTCCCAAGCTTGTTATTTGATGAAACGAAATGATTTGAAATAAGAAATGAACCTTTACACGCTGGTTTAATGGATATAAACGCTATCTAATACTTCTTTCCATAGTTAGTACAACCACCGAAAACATTACAAAAATATGTTACCTAGGTACTAACCTATTCGTTCCAGTCATACCTAAATAAGTAACGTTGGCACTGCTAACTACTTAATGTCACATTAATTTCATAATTTTGATAAAAATACTGTATTACTTTGTCTTGAATACCAATACTGAACTTGTAATTACAATCAATCCGAATAAAATGATAAATAATAAAAGAATACCTACCTACGCGTAATGATTGAAAAAATAGTTATTGCACATATGCGTAAGAGTGCTGCCAGAAATGTGGATGTAATATATTTCACTACTATAAGCGTCATTGCTCTAGCTAATACGCTATTAAAATGATGGAATGTATTTAAAATTGCACATATACCTTAAAGCATAGCTTTGGTATACTATATTCCGACTTAGAGGCAGAACCAAATATTTATTTCTTACTTCACGGAAATAGTTGGTTCTGCCTTTAACTCGAAAACATAATAAAAACAATTCATTTATAAACTTAAAATTGTAAAAAACTCCTACGCTCCAAACTACCAAAAACTTCTATAAAGGAATCTCGCTCTCTACTCTCCTGTATAAGAAAAGGGTAGAGCAATTTTTTGGACGATTCGTACACCAAGCAGCAGATAAAAATACGCAATGCTTCTGGGTCTGGGACTAAAAAACAAAAAGTCTTCCCAAATTTAATTGCACGAAATATAAAATTAAAACGCAAGCTTTTCTCATACCTGAGCATTTCTCAAATAAAATGTAGTAATATGAATATTGATAAATATTGATATGCTGGTCAATGATGCTGAGCAAGATACACTTCATTTCCCAAAATGTAACAAAATGTTTTTATGAAACGATATTTCTTTTCCAAAAATGTATAGGAATCTGGTAACAAACAAATTAAAAATTTTAAAAACCGACTTCAACTAATTTCTCCATGATCCCCGATTTGTTTCCATTCTGAGTGCAAATTCTTGTACATGAATGAAAATTACCAAAAGCGCCATAGGTACACGTACCCATAACTTTTGTAGAGATCCCTCGATATCTCTAAGATCCCATCATCAGACCCCAACTTGGTGCCAACGGGACCATTTCGGGGTAATACACGTTCGATTACAAAAAGAAATTTTAAAATCGTCTCTCGATTCTCGGAGATATCAGGTAACATACAACAAAAAAAAATTCAGTCGAGTTGAGAACCTCCTCCTTTTTTTTGAAAAGGAACGTTTCATACAAACATATTGGGAAAGGTGGTTGATCTTGCTCAACATCATTGATTCTACCATCCTACCAATTTTTATCAAAATCGAATACGTGATCCAAAAGTACAAACTTTTGAGAATTGCACGCCTTTCAAGGTACCAATAAAAAAGCTAGCTGCTTCATGCAAAATGATATTAAAACTTGAGTTATAATCATAACACCAAATTGATTTGGCAATCCTCATTCAGCTGACCCATCAACTTGAGCTTCACACTGGAGAACATAAAACAGCTCCAAGAGCCTTTACACTATTAAACCCTAAGCTGCCCCGTAGTCCTTCCCGATAGCCGCCAGGGTCACAAAGGCCATGCCCAGGAAGACGGAACCCAGGAGGTCCCCTAAAGCTGTTAAGTACGGGATGGCTGCGTTGTCTGGATCCTTCTTCTTCTGCCACATGAGATGGATGAGCACGTACGCCATGTATAGAAGCACCATTACCTGAAAATGGTTGCGGTTAGTCATTTACCGTTGCTGAAGAATGTAAGAATATAGTAAGGCAGTTTATTTTGGGCATGGGGTATTTTGAGTACTTATACATACTAATTGTTGTTTTACATAGATTATTCTGGGATTTTCTGTTCTTGAGTATAGGTGAGTGTTAGTGTATAAGTTCTACTTTGCATTACTCAAGCAAAAATTATGCAATTTTCCGTGACCTTCTAAAATTTTACAATTTATAAAATATACACAAACATAAACTACAATAAAAACGAGTGCTTACTTACTGCACTTGTATTTTGTACTTTTTTCATAAGATACAAATGACGCGTTTTGCACAAAAGTTAATGTCATCATTAGAAGCATTATGTTGTCAAGTATTATTGAATAAAAAAAGTTAGGCTGATATTTAGACTAAAGTGGAACGCGCAATATTGAAAAAAAAAAAATGTATAAGGCACCATAGTAAAGCGACATACAAATGTAACCCTGGAAGACGGCATGTTCTGTGAATGAAACTTACTTGTAACAAGGAGCAGATGAGATAGGTGATCCCGAAGGCGACGCCGATGGAGACGTAGCCCATGTAGAGCCAGTCAGCCACGATCATGAAGATGATCTGGCCGAAGACTGCCAGGACTAGCAGCATGCGGGCCACCTTGGCTGCGGCAGCTGAAATTGAAGGTATAGTTTAAGTACCAATAAGTCGATATATCAATCTTCATGTGCATTCCTTACACAACTAAAGAATGAACATGATGGTGACAAGAGAATTTTAGAGTTTGAGGAGGAATATGTATAGCATTTCCTAGTAGCAAAGTCTAATAAACTCTGAAGCAAAGTATGGAGAGGTATATGTTTTCTTAGGGCTAGTACAGTCGCCATCAAATTTATCGGAGCTGCAACGGTGCCCAAAAATATCTGAACATGCATTCTAACAACATGACAATAGACATCTGCTCAGATATTTGTGACTCTGGCCGTTCCAATATAATTACTAAATTACCGTTAGAATTTTTAAACAAATATAAGCGGTTGTGAACGAAGACTCTTGTAATCTGTCAATACAATATTCTATACCGGATTGAAGCAGTAAGCTTTCTGAGCCTTCTTTATCGATTATTTGATGATATCGAAACAAAATGTCTTAGGTTTAATAAATATCTGTAAGGATTTGATGTAAGTGTGGAAAAAAAAATAGTCTGACAAACCAACTTTGACAGTAACAGTGGGAACAAATCGCTATACCTAAGCATCTCTTTTTTGAGAAAATAACATTAGGGTAAGAAATTCTCTTAACCTGCGCCTCAAGTGAATAAAACCCTAGACAAACTATGAGTTTTGGATCTGTAGTAATCCCGCAGTTTCTCAGCCGTGTTTCTACTAGTGCAGCCGTGTGGTGACGGCAATAAGAATACATTTGTCACCACCCCGTCTCCTCTTGCGGGTGTCGTAAGAGTCGACTAAGGGGTAGAAGTGTCACTGACCATTATTTGATAGAAGATTGATGACGGGCAGCAGCGTCATCATAGTGGACACCACCGCTTGCCCAGCGTGGCGATTATGGGTATTTTCCTCCTAACGCATTTATACGCATAGGTAATAGGAGAGGCCTACGTCCTGCATTGGACTATCATAGGCTGATGATGGTTTCTACTAGACCTAGTTCCGCGAATATTTTCGATATATTTTAATCCTTGCTTCAGAAACTTACTTCCAAAGAACAGCGTCTTCCACGGCCACTCCAGTAGCCTGGATCCCTCTGGCAGTATCCCAGGAATGGCGGTCTGATGCAAATGCGTGGCCAGCCGCGAGGACTGGACGCAGACCAGGTTTCCACCGATGCCGTTCACTATTGGCTGGAACACCTCGTAACCCGTGAACCGGTCTACTGCTTGGTCGAGGACGATACCACCGATACTGTAAAAGATGGATATGTATTATTATCAAGTCTATAAACAATTAATTAATAAATAAAACTAATAAATATCTTTTTTTTATTTTTTTTATACCACGTCGGTGGCAAACAAGCATACGGCCCGCCTGATGGAAAGCAGTCACCGTAGCCTATGGGCGCCTGCAACCTCAGGGTGTCACATGCGCGTTGCCGACCCAATAAAAATAACGTTGGCACAACAAAGTGGCTCCACTCCACCTGATCGTAAGTGAAAAGTAGAGCCCAAATCGCGGCGGCAACGAACAGGAGACAATCAGTAACCTGTTAGTTGCCACCGCCTTGCTGGCCCGCTAGATGCTGGTAAATACACCGGCTGACCCCGAAACACGGCAAACACGAAGGTAAGTCATTTCACGGGCGTTTACACCGAATGTACGGTGGTAGCCAACCAGGCGGGTACTAGTAAAAATACCCTACCACCGGCTGAGAAGCTGGATACTCAGTATTTCCCTTAGTCGACTCCTACGACACCCACGGGAAGAGAGGGGCGGTGATTTTTGTATTCTTACTCCGTCACCGCACGGACAAATCTTTGGTGATATCTTACACAAATCCATCTAGTTCCACTGTAAGCTCAATTAAGGCTTGTGATGTGGGTACGAGGCGACGATATATTTAATAGATTTATATTTGTGATAAATAAATACACAAATAATGCCCTTACGGGATTCGAACCCGGAACCTAGGCAGGCTACCAACGAGGCTACGGAGGTTGACGAAATTTCAAGATTTGTACGGAAGTAGTACCTATTTAAATTAAGATTCAATAAAAGAAAAACCTTTCTTATTTCATTTTCACGATCGCCAAAAATTACTGGCTCGTATACAGACTCGATAAACATTTTCTAAATAAACAAAAGACAACTGGACATTGATATGCACGTATCAGCTATAAGCTGCCTGAACATTAATAAATAATAATAATAATAATATCAGGATATTAACCTAGCCAATATACATAGCCAAAACGTAAGTGCATTCCCGTTCGCTGTGAGCTTTTGAGACTCAGAATTGACCCCTAGATGATTTTTGGAAGTATCAGAAATAACGATGATATTTTTGAAATTTTACGTAAAATAGCACTAGTCGCTATTTGCATACTAGGTACTGCCAATTCTTAATCATTAACTAATCCAAAAAAAATCTCCCAGGGCGTCTAGTCCCGAAATCTCCATGGCAACTGGAATGAACTTATTTTTTAGCCACCCCGTATAATGATGCAACATCCAGACGGTCATATAGACTTATGATTTTGCATGTTTATTGTGTGTTTTTTTTATTTATCGCCTCTAAAGGTTCTAGAGTGAATATCTGAGCGTTTAAGCCGCCTAATTTTGATAGCATCATTTTTGCCGAAGTTTCTATTCTTTACAATGGGCTACTTTGTCATTTGGTACCTTATACAAATGACGAAGTATAACATTGAGACGTTTGTCAGACGTCAGAAACTTCGGCAAAAATTAGGCGGTTGAAACGCTCAGATATTCACCCTCTAACAATTTACCCGTACCCAACGAACTCTTTACTCACATAGCGACTCGTATCGGGAATCCATTTTATATTATTGCACCCGCCGTTATCGAATCCGGCAATCCCAGATTAAAGGTCTGTACTTCAGTGGTTACGTAAATCCGTATCTCAGTAATGAAATCGTAACAGATATGATAAGTTGCCAAATCACGATATTGTCTAACCCATTCCGAGTATTATACACTTACACTGTTAGATAAGTTCATACAGTACCAAGAAATAAATATTGCGCAATGGTCTTTGGAAAAAGGTGATATAATTTTATACCGACGAAAGCTGTATTTAAATGGCCTGGGTGCTTAGCCAAGTTGCCAATCGCTTGCGCTTAATCGTCAATCGTAAACGAAACACTTATACGAAAGAGTGACAGAGAGAGAAAACTACGATACGCTGCTAAGCGCTAGCGATTGGCAACTTGGCTAAGCATCCTGACACGACATTGGTTTATGCCCGCTTTCCACTGTGCGGAACGGACTCATTAATTGCTCCGTTTAACTTACATTGCTGGTGTAACTTACAGCCGTCAACTGCATACTAGCACTTGGCCAGCATGGAACGTGAAACGGAGCCATTAATGAGTTCCGCTCGCAGTGGAAGGCGGGCATTAAGGCTACCGACGTGGCGGAAATCCAAACGTGCGAGAGGGATTTGCGATATCGGCCTCTCGGTCCAACTTATGGATTCGCTCGCTGCCGGTTGTCTTAGAGACCAATGTCGTGGCCAAGTCTCTTTGATCAAAGTCAAATGATTCTTTATTCAAATTAGGAAAGGAACAAACTCTTATGAATGATCCCAAGAACTCCTCTTTTTCTCGCAACCTTTTTCGCTTGCTCTGTTCATTGTTCCACGATCTCCATTTGACGAAATAATTTTAAACTAGTTTGTACACCATTACCAATCGGCCAGAAACCCAGACTTCAAGCATTGTCTTCAGTGAGCTTAAGAAAATTTAACAATTCGAGGCCTGCTATCGCGAACACCAAAGTTCGTAAATTTCGGGTTTTTATCTCTGTCACTCCAACGAAAGCGTCATTAGAGTGACAAGAGAAAAATCTCCGAAATTTGCGGATTTCCAACTTCGCGGTAGGGTCGCAGAACTCTGTTTCATTTTCAGGTGGATAAAATTTCGACTTACCCACTAATGAAGAGAGCGGAGATGACCGGCGTCCAACCGGTGGTGAGTACTGGCTTAGTGTGCTTATTTCTGTACACGATGAACACCCAAACTGGGAGCAGGCTGAAGTACACGCAGATTATCACAATCGGTTGCCACAGGGACGTTTCTGGAAGATGAAAATGAAAATGAATTTTATTCGAAGAACAATAAGTATTATACATATTTGGTCGACATACCACATAACCACTACAAAATACAAAGTATATTGCACTGGATACTCGAGGTGCTCGATGGCGGTGAGGCTCGGACACCTAAACTAGATCATCCTGATGACCTGATGACGTGATGACCACAGTGTTATTTTGGTTCGTTAAAATCGACGAATATCGTAAGAACCGACTAAAGATAAAGGATTGAAGTATGACTGACCATTCTTTGATACAAGATTGATGATGGGCAGCAGCGTCATCATAGTGGACACATTACTGCGATCGACAATCCGCTTGCCCAGCGTGGCGATTATGAGCATTTACTCATCTCGTCTTTACGCATAGATAATAAATAGGAAGAGGAGAGGCCTACGTCAAGCAGTGGACTGAGATCTGACATAGGCTGATGAAGTGAAGATAAGTATAACTAAGCATTATTGCTAGGTATTTGCTTTTATATGCTATGCCAAGAGGACGTACTTATCTTTCTTCAGCGATTTTATAAACAATTCATAACATCTAAATAAATATGCCATACTACTACTGCAAAAAACGACTAAAAAAACACTGCAAAATCAGACTTATTTAAAGTACCTAATTTAGAATAAACCATGCGAGTCTAAACTACAAACAAACAAAAAACAAACTGTTTGAAAACATGAGTTTTTCAGTCGACTGAATTCGCTACTTTTGAACAGGCCCCTATACCACAAAACTTTACAAGCGTACAATTCTACAAAATTGACAACTTTTTGTATTGGAATTTATACAATTTGGAGAATAGTACGCTTGTAAAGTTTTGTGGTATAGGCCACCGGTTTAGCTTTGGTAGGTATAGGTATAGCTAAAGCGAAACAATTAAAATAATTTCATCTCAAATTATAGGTATCAAGAGACATCATAGCGCCAAGGAAAACAGCAACACTCCTAACTGACCATTAAAGACAGAGCAGAGAGAAAATGAAAGAGATAAATATATTTATATTATGTCAACTTCAAATTAAATAATACACGGGAATGTTGATTGTTCACACTGTTCGCAACTTGGTCGAATAATACAAATCGGGTTCCGAAATCTTCTTGACTGGTATCACGACTTCGGCCGAACTCTGTTGACCAATGGGGCGAGCATTGCTACGGTTAACCAATGATCGCTCGCGGTTCCTTCAGAAGGTGACATTACCATGGTTACGTAATAACAAAAACGTTTAACCAATAATTGTTCGCAATTTTTCCGGAAGCTGACGTTACTATAGTTACGTTATATATAACATCCGCTTTAGTTATGGAGACGTCAATCTATCTTCAGAGCCGATAATTTGACTGCTAAGCTGCTATTTAGAAAATTTCGTTCATTTTCCTTTCAACGGCTGTCACTGTCAGATATTTTTTCAAAGTTTGAATTTCAGCCAGAAACTATGAAGTCTCTATTAAACATTTGTATGGCTACTGACAGATTAAAGGATTATAGGTATACTGTCAAACGTTTATCTACCATATTTCCACAAAGGTTACATAAGTATCCAACTAACGTCAACTAAGAGATGTGACGAATGATAATAAAGATAGCAATAGCATTTGTCTCTGTCAATGAAAAAAATAATTTAAAATTGCCCGATAACGTGGCTATTTGTATTATCAAACCGGAATCAGAAAGGGATTCGAGAGTACTGTTGACACAACAAATGACACAAAATTTACCAAGAAAAGAGTTGTTTATAGATGTAGTGGGTGATTAATTAATCTATTGTCTGCAAGTATTTGCACTTAAACTATGAATATATGAATATAACTATGAATATCCTAGATTTACTTATACCCTGTTGTGTCAACAGTACTTTCGAATCCCATTCTAATCGCGGTTTGATAATAAAAATATCTTGACTTGAAAAAATACCTCGCCTATTAATGTCAGATAAATTATGGCATCCGATTTGAAGAAAACATGAATAAATTACTAAACGGTTTTAGACAAATCTATGAAGAACTGTCGTTATCCAGTTTCCACTAGGAACAACGACATCTAGCGTCTAATAATGGCCGATAGCTAATTCTTAATTTTCGTAGACGAAGGAATTTTTATCATGTCAACTAGTTTTCAAATACTGAAATTTTGACGCAACAAAGATTCGATGACATATCATCGGGGACCATCGGAAATGTCGCGATCGTGCCTACTAACGAAAAATACCGAACCCATAATATTACACGACCAAATTGCATCATTTGCCAAGTGGCTCAACATTCCTATGTAACTGACATGTGACTGTAATTGTGATTCTCTTTCATGCAATATTTCCAATTTCTGAAGTGTATACCTAGCTGTGTTGCTGTGTGAACAAACTATTCTAACTACAGTGCTCGGCCACAAAAAAATGTGTACGTAGGTCTGTATATGAACTAATCTGTCAACAATGTCACTTTTTGACACAATTGAAATGACAGACCTACTAGCGCGAAAATCGAAATTCGTAAATTTCGAGGATTTTTCTCTGTCACTCAAACGAAGGCGTCATTAGAATGAGAGAGACAAATCCTCGAAATTTACGAATTTCGTATTTCGCATTATCGTATTATGTAACTGACATGTGACTGTAATTGTGATTCTCTTTCATGCAATATTTCCAATTTCTGAAGTGTATACCTAGCTGTGTTGCTGTGTGAACAAACTATTCTAACTACAGTGCTCGGCCACAAAAAAATGTGTACGTAGGTCTGTATATGAACTAATCTGTCAACAATGTCACTTTTTGACACAATTGAAATGACAGACCTACTAGCGCGAAAATCGAAATTCGTAAATTTCGAGGATTTTTCTCTGTCACTCAAACGAAGGCGTCATTAGAATGAGAGAGACAAATCCTCGAAATTTACGAATTTCGTATTTCGCGGTAGGACCGCTGAATCGCGATGTGACAGTTCCATAGAATAACTGTCAAAAACTGACAATCCAAACTAAATCGCATTTCATCACTGGTTTCACTGCTAGCTACTAAGCTATGGACTATCGTCTATAAACACGAACAAAAGATACGCACTCCCGTGTAAATTAGAGACACGGCGATATTCGCCCAGCTATCAGCTATCACCGCCGGGCGAGTATCGAAGTGTCCCTATTTTACACGGGAGTGCGTATCAATGGGAGTGAGATCATGGTACAGTCAAATGCAAAAATAAGTATAGAAAGAATCCGCTCATAAATATGTTCTTATTACACAGAATTAGAGTGCACTGGGGCATATTTTTGAACATTTTTGTGTTCTTATTTTGTCTTTGACTGAGACCCCCGTGTAACTACTTAATAAACAGCTAACTAACAATCGTGCTTTAAACGCTGGCCTAAAGGTAGCAAATACCAATTTTGACAGGCTCCGTGGGGCCAATGTCAGCCTGGACTTCTTGCCCTGTCGCCTCTTCTTTTGGACTGGGAAATTTATCTACACAAACAATACAGAGTTTATGTTTTTCCTTTGTTGGAGATAATGATTGTCATTGTTGACAAGTCGAGAAATACTTCGTAATTATAATTAGGTATAATATAGTACATTACGACAAAAGTGCGAAAAACATGAAATTCGAAACGAGTGGCGATGTTTTAAATCGAATCGAATTTCGTTTTTGCAAGTGTCTTGTACGACCTTTTTATTTAGTGCAGATGGCCCTCCGAAGTTTTGAACCTGACGTAAAATGACACACATCTCGCACTAGAGCCTAAAAAAGGCACCATCTGCACTAAAAAATATATATTTTTTTATGTGATGAAGGTACACAACTGAGCTCTCAGCCCACCTAATGGAAAGCGGGAACTGAGGCCCATGGACATAGTGTAGTGACCAAAAAATCGCCTAAGCGCTGCCTACCCCGAGGACTTAGATGGATTGCCATAATTACACCGGCTATCTTACCCCGTACCGGAACACAGTACAAACTATTTAGCGGCAGGTTAACGGGTAAGACGGTGGTAGCTATTCGGGCGGGCCCTGCACGAGGTCCTATTATAACCAGCAAAAGATCTAGCTTAGAGAAAATTGGAGCAAAAGGTAACTTACCTATTTGAAAGAAGTTTATTTTATATGAGTCAGATATTTGTCCAATTTACCACTAGATGATCATGCTATTATCAATATTTTATTATATTAATTTCTATTATTGTGTGTGTGTGCAGGTTAACCTTTGGCGTCAGGTTTTTGTACCGTCATGTTTTCCTGACTTAGGTATTTGGCCCTAGCAATCATGACGGTGTATCTCATGAAGTCCTAACCAGACCAAATGAGATACAGAGCTTGTAGAGTCTTTAGTTTTAATTCTAAAATTAATAAGAAAATTTAATTTAATAAATATTATCTAGGGGTGTAAGGGGATTCGAATTCCATCTCACGAATCCCAAGTCAACCTCCCCTGCTCGTGGTCACCCTGCTGAATAACGAACGAGGCTCTGGCGACCCACCAACCCGCACTTGGACCAGCGTGGTGGGATTATGGTCCATACCCCCCTCATGATAGTACACTCCCCGATACGGCCCCGAGTGCCCGGCAAAAGGGGTGCTAAGAATCCCCGGGCGGCGATCTCCCACAAACTAAATTTAACGACCAATGCACGAAAAATGGACTCCGATATGCTTCATGTCTTGACCTACAACGTCCGCACTTTAATGAAGGATGAGCGTCTCATAGAACTAGAACACGCTTTAAAAGAAATTAAATGGGACGTAATGGGTCGATCAGAGGTTCGACGAGAAGGCGAACTAACAGTAGAGCGCGATGATAATATATTCTACCACTTTGGAACAGCCGGCGGTCTGTACGGGGTAGGCTTTCTCGTGAAAAGGAAGTGGAAGGATAACATTATCGAATTCTTGGGTTATTCCGACAGGGTAGCAGTGTTGAGATTGAGTATATCCCAAAATCATACCTTAACTCTAATTCAGGCTTACGCACCAACGTCTTCACATAGCGACGATGAGATCGAAGAATTTTATGACCTCCTGAACAAAGCTTGTGATGAAAACCGAGGAACTTGGACCATGATGCTCGGAGATTTTAACGCGAAGGTCGGAGTAAGGGCTGAATTGGATAATACCAACATACTCGGACCACATGGACTTGGTACCAGAAACGAACGCGGTGCTCGACTTATCCAATTCGCCTTCGGACAAAGCATGAGCATAAGTAACACCTTCTTCCTGAAAAAGCCTCAACGTCGCTGTACGTGGATTTCGCCACGTGGAGATACTAGGAATGAAATTGACTATATCCTTTCATCCAGCCAAAGTCTGATAACTGACGTATCAACCATCAACAAATTCAAATTTAGTTCCGACCACAGACCCATTAGAGTAAAAATAAAATTTAACCTTAAAATCCATCGTAAACAGTTATTCCTAAAAAGCATAAAACGTCTAAACAAAGACACCCTGATATCAAACCATGACCAATTCAACCTAGAGTTACGAAATAGTTTTGACGCATTAAGCAGAGACAACACCACTTCAGATATTCAAATCATGTACGATAATATTATAAATAGTATAAAAACCGCTAGCAGCAAAATTAAATCAACCCGAAAAAATAACACTAAACTCACAAAAGACACATTACAGTTAATCGAAGACCGAGAATATTATAAACATAACAGAAACCAATACAACATAATAGATAAACAGGTGAAGAGAAGTATAAGAAGGGACGTACGTAAATTCAACACGAAACTTGTCGAAATAGCACTAACCACACATTCATCTCTCCGTACGGCCAAGCAAGGCATAGACAAAAACAAAACCTGGATAATCAGTCTTCGAGATACTGACGGGAAAAAATGCAGCAGCAGGGCCCAAGTAATAGATATTTGTACCAAATACTATACCCAGCTATATTCCTCCGACTCCACACACTTACCATTCAGTAATAGCGACTCCTGCAACCCCTTAACCATCCCCCCGATAACTGGTTTTGAAGTTAACGCCGCTCTTAAAACCATGAAGTATCAAAAGAGCCCCGGGGAAGATGGTGTCACAACTGAAGCACTTAAAATAGGGAAGACAACCTTGTTGCCACATCTAACAAACTTTTTCAATTCTATTTTACACAGCCGCAAAATTCCTCCCAATCT